>PVKY010000640.1:0-43188 GCA_004027775.1 Bradypus variegatus
CTGGAGGGGAGCTGGAGGGGGTGGGGAGTGCTGGATGGGGGGGGCTGGAGGGGGCCCGGAGTGGAGAGCAGTATCCCTGGGCCACTTATGAGGATGATTTGAGCAAAGGGCGGACTGCACTCTGGCCCCTCCCTGGTGAGAACCTAAGAGCTGCCACTTATTCCCATTATTAGTCTGTGTAGATTTTGAGGGTTTGTGATAGAAGTTTTATGTGTGTGTTTGTTGTTGTTGTTGGTTTTAATAGAGAGTAGAATTGCAAGAAAGAAAATAAATTCAAATTCCAGCAAGCCACTGAATTGCAGATATTTAGAAGACTTGTTTGCAAACGATATTGAAAAACCACTGGAAGAAAGTTCTTTGAAGGAGACTTAACAGGTAAGGCCGCAGGACCTTCTCTTTTTAATACTTTTTAAACATTGGAATAGTTTTAGATTTGCAGCAAAGGCGCAGAGGCATCCTGAGAGTTCCCATCACAGGGCCTTTTCATCCAGGGCGGGAAAGGGATTCAGGTGAACTTACCGCCACGGCGATGGCCGCGGGCAGCCCACCCGACCGCACCCAAGGGTGGGCCTCTCGCAGCTCCTGCTTCTGGGCCTCTGTGAACCGGGGCTGGAATTTCTGCAGTAGTTTCAGTTTCTCTCTGTCCTCTTTCAAAACTGATTCTAAGTTTCTTAAAAAAATATTTAGAAATAGGTAATTTTCAGAATGTTGTAGGAGGACTTTTTTTTTAGAGTACATTTTCTACTTCAATATTACTCATGTAGTTTTAGATGATTTTGTTCCTTTTCATTTGAAAGAAACTTTTATTTATTTAATAACACCTATTTAACATTACAATCTCTCTGATAAATCACCTGCAGCTTTTCTACTAAAATGATGACGTCGTGATTCTAGCTCTTCTTTAACTTGGTCGTGTAACGGGGTACCCTGCAGATGCCACCTACACCCCTCGGGTGTGGCTCAGCCCAGTGTCAAACCCGGAGGCTCTTCCTGAAGACAGGGCAGGTGGAACAGCCTTCCCCGCCCCAGGCGGAGACCCGGAGACCCTGCTGAGCCTCAGGGGGTGATCCAGCAACGCCCTCCCTTCCTTTCCCTCCAGCTTCCCCTCCAGAAGGGGTCCGTCCCTACAGAGGGGACACGTCTGTTAAAGTGGCCACACATGAAGCCAGGACCTGGGTCAGGCTGGCGACCTTGGGCTGGTCACTTACTGTGGCTCTTGGCCTCTCCATCTCTAAAACACACACCCACACATGCACACACATACAACACACTCACACCCCACGCACAGCTCCCCACACCGCGCATACATGCATGCCCATGCCTGCACACACACCTACCCATTTACACATGTACACACACATGCACACCCTGTGCATATATGCATATCCACACCTGTATGCACATATTTGCACCTCATGCACATGCTCACACCCATGTATACATGCATGCACTCACCCCTGAGCACACATGCCCAGCCACACCCCCATGCACACATGCTGGCAGATGCATGTACACACACACATCCACACATGCACTCACACCTCCATGTACATACACACTCCCACACTTCCCACACATGCCCACCCGCCTGCACACACCCCCCACACCCCTCATGCACACATGCCCACACACACACCTTCCCTGTCTATCCCACAGGTTTACTGGGCAACAGAGCACAGACGCGGTGGCGCAAATGCCTTGTGAATGCCGAGGCCTCCCCCTGGAGGTGCTGCCTGGAGCGGCTCCCCCGCAGCCCGCAGACCCCTGCTCGGACTGGAGCGCCCTGCATAGTGTCTGGGCCTCCCGCCAGGGCCCTGCCTCTTGCAGCTAGACTAAGATGAAGCTCCTGGGGACGCCCCATCCCGCCTGGCAGCCTGGCCGCACCAGGCAGATCCTTAGGCTGAGCCCTTGGTGGATTCGTGGGGAAAAGTCGAGGGGTTACCGGGAAGGCATCTGATAGGTCATCATGACGCCGCCGTCCGTGTTGGCCATCAGCAGCCAGACGGGGTCCTGGAGCACGCGCTCGAGGATGCGCTGGCTGTCCTCCGTGGCCACGCTCATCTGCGCACCGCGGTTATTCTCCCAAGAGTCGATGCTGCCGAAATACTTGCTGGTGTGACTTGTGTCACTGCTGCCTGTAGTAACACCAAGCGGAGGGTCAGAATCAGATTGAACTTTACATGCCATGGTTATGAACAGTAGTTATAACTGCAGGGAGCTGAGGGGTGTTCTTAGGTGACGGTGCCTCTGATGGTGGACTTTTCCCTTCTCTTGCCAATTCTGGAATGATCTGGGTAATTAACACACAGGACTTCAGCTGGTGCCACGAGAGGATTCTCTACTGAAAAGGCACCGAAAAGCCAGGGCAGGTCAAGTGAGTTCAAGTGGGTACATGTCTCAACAATCTTGTGGTTTTTTGCCCAAAATGCAAAATCTATTTCTGACTAAGTGAGGGCCACAGAGGACTGCAGTAGCAGCCTCACTCGAGACACTGCGGCCTGCTCACCCCTCTCCCCGGACTCGGGTGTGGGCACCACGACCTGCCTGTCCCACTTCTGGTTGCATCACAGCCCAGCGACCCAGAGCCCAGAGAATCTGAGGTGGCGGAGGCCCCGCTCCCGGACAGGGCCGAGCCAGTGCCCGAGCAGAGGTCTTCGTTCAGCAAGAGGTCAAGCAGGTCGCTGGACGTGGAGAGGGCGTCGCTGTTGTGGGCGTCAGTGGGCTGGCGGAGCTGCAGGCAGAGGGAGAAGCTGTGGGTGCTCGTGGAGACAGCCAGTGCCACGGAGGACAGGGTAGGTGCCAGGGGGTGGGGAGAGCTGCAGGCAGCTGATCCCAACGAGGCCCTGGGAGCCACGGTAAGGGGCAGCCTCTGAGGACACTAACCACTTCCTTCACATGCCAACCAAGAAGGCGGCCAAACAAATGGAGCACTTGGTTACTGGGAGGGCGATAAGTTTTGCTGATGGTCCATGAAGGCCATCTAATTAAATCTGATGCCAGAGGAATGACACTGATGTACCACGATTCTTGGATTCCAGCAGGGAATCCTCTGCTGTCCTACCTTCTTTGTGGGCAGTGAACATGGAATCAGTAAAATGCCTTCACAGCACCCAAAGGTCCCCTTCCAATGGGGGTGCTCAGCAGTGACAGGGTGCAGGCCGGGGGGAGGGTGAGCTCCTTGGGAATTAGGGGGGACTTGGCCTGGGGACGTCCCCGTGGTTGGCCCAGACCCCCAAGGGCCACAAGGAGGCATCTTGGAAGAGCTCACTCCAGTTTACGAGGTCCCACTTCCTCTTCCGGGAGCCCTTTCAGACCCCAGCAGAGGCAGAGGACCCCAACACGACTCCCTCCTTCTGAGCACCTGCAGGCTGCACCTCTCCAGCCACGCTCTTTGGGAAACACAGAAAGTTTGACTGGATGCGAGGTGACAATTTCACTAACCGGATGAGAGCACACACCAGTTCCCCGAGGGCTAACCCAGGCTTCAATCAGAGGTGCACCTCACAATATCTCCCATTTCATCTGCTAATTGTGCTTTGCCTCTAAAATACTCATCTACAAATTTGAGGCCCATAAACCTTCCGAAGGAATCCTGACGGTGCCTGCCTGTGCGCAATCCATCTGCTTTGTTCAGAACCCAAGACATAAAAAGCTCCAAATAGCCTCCTCCGAGAGACCAGTTTAACGCCAAAGGGTCATTTCTACCACGTGGCCTCAGGCTGACATTTTAACCCCAGCGCCCCGGGGGTCCTTACCGCGGGCGGCGCCTGAGGCCGGCGGCCCCGGGCCGTGCTAGCCTGGCATTCGGTGCTGTGGGGGGCCTCCTCCAGCTGCAGCAGGTTGAGCTGCAGGGGCGAGCTGCCGCGGGACTGGAAGAGCGGGGAGGCCCTGCCTGCGGCCCCGGCGGCCAGTGGCGTGGCAGGAGGGGGCCCGCGCTCGGCCCGGGGGGAGGCGCCCGGCTGCTTGGGGAGCGGGGTCCGGCCCGGGGACCCGGGCTGTGCAGCTGGGGGCGTCTCGGCGGCAGGCGGGGGCTGGCCGGGGCAGGGGGGCGTGGGCAGGCCCGGGGGCGAGGCGGGGAAGGAGAAGCCGGGGACCACGAAGGCCACGACCGGGGCCAGGGGCGCCGGGAAAGGCGGGGCGGCTGTGGGCGCCGGGAACATGGGCAGCGGGAAGGCGGCCACCGGGCCGGGAAAGGGCGCCGCAGGGCGGCTGGGCTGGGACGGCGACCAGGCCGTGGCGCCGAGGCTCCCGAGCGGGAGCCGCGGGGGCGCTGGCCCCCCAGACGCCGAGCTCTCCGAGGACCCGCTGGGTCTGGCCCGTTTGGTCTTCAGCTTTCTGTTCTTTCCAGATTTTTTCCAAGATGACTCGATCCCAAAAGTACTTCTGAATCCAGGAGCAGCTACAATCATGGGAAAATAACGAGAGTTAAAATAGATAGATGTGATTCCTGTGAGGTCAAATCTCAGAGACAAAATTTTAGAAACCTGAAAGCACCCTTGAATTCAAGTCCTACGGTTTCCAGCAGGTCCACCTAGGGCTTTGCACTGATCCTCAGCGAAACGAGACAAGTCAGGGCAAAAACGGGCAGCTTTTCAAAAACTAAATTCATTCCATAAAAAAGGCTGGAATGATAGCGATCCTAAGTGGTAGAAAAAGGTTTTGTATGCCTCAGTAGAAAGCTGGCAAGCCAACGTGGCTCCCCAATATTTGGTGAAAAATACTGGTTTCTGAAATCCAAAAGAACCACTGAACTCATCTGACTTTCTTTTTCACTTTTACCTTCTTTTTCAATTTTAAGCTGAGGTGGAGCGCTCTTTCAACCTTTCTCTCTATTGTACCCTAAAAAGAGATGTTTCCTATCTCAACCGTCAAAT
The DNA here is from genome assembly GCA_004027775.1 of Bradypus variegatus. Taxonomy (NCBI): domain Eukaryota; kingdom Metazoa; phylum Chordata; class Mammalia; order Pilosa; family Bradypodidae; genus Bradypus; species Bradypus variegatus. The sequence continues at coordinate 4,875 of PVKY010000640.1, forward strand.
AAAGTGACTGTACCTGGAGTGGAAGTGAGAGGATTGAAGGGAGCATTTGCGCTATGCTTGGGACCAAACTCTTCCCTGGAAGAAGGTGGGGCCTCGGCTGACTATAGGCTGGATGCCGTGGCACATCCCCGGTGCCCTCCGTGGGGATGGGCGGGTGCTCGGTTGTGCCAGGCCTTGGTGGGTATCTCTGGACAATGGGATGCATTCCAGGAAATGCCAGGTATTTCCTCAGGTCACTAAGGTAACTGGGGCTTCTGCAGCAGGTGTGAGGCACATCCCTGCCGGCCTCCGAGACGTGCTAAAGGTGCGCAGGCCAGCCCAAGGCAGATTGCTGGAGTGGATGGAGGTTTTGCATTCTGGACTCTGATGTGCCTCCCACAGGAAAGCTGTCCCCTGGGGGCACCAGAAGCTGAAGCCCTGGACCCCTGGGACACCCAGCAGGGTCTGAGCAGGGCTGCTGTGGACAGCTGTGCAGTCTGTGCACTGTGCAAACTGCCAGGTCAAGGAGACAGGCAAGAGATGGAACTATGCACCAGGCTGGGTAACAGAGTGGGTGTTCCCAGGGTGGGGAAGGGCAGCATTTTCTAATTCCCACAGAGGCTGGCAGCACCCCTGAGTCTGGGGAAGTGGGCAAAAAAGGAAAGGGGTGATAGGAAACCTCCTTCGGAAGGCTATTAGTCTTTTCCATTTCTCAGACATTCCCAGAGAAGTGCCTGTCTAAGGAAGATGATGAGGAGGTAAGTCCCTGGTGCCATGTGTGTCTCTGGGGCTTGCCAGCTCAGATCCCCCTGCCAAGGTCCAGGGAGCCGAAGAATGGCATCTGTGGGGCCTGGGAGGGTGGCTGGGGGTGGGGGGCAGGCTCCTGGTTCAGAAAAGGGGACAAAGCAGCTAGTCTGTTCTGCTCCACCCTTAACTTTCAACTGCCTGGTGGCTCTTGGCCTAAAGGGGAGCTTAATGTACCCATGGCCCTGCCCGGCTTTGCAAGCCACAGCCAGGCCCTGTAGACAGCCCTTGGGGAGTGTCAGCCTGGGTTCCCCTGGCTCTAAATGCTCACAGCACCATGCTCGGGCTCATGGGGTGAACTAGTTTGTGGCAAGCCTGGTGCTCCCAGGGTCCTGCCTGGGTGGTCTGGTGTGTGTGGGGGGGGTCCTCACCAGGTAGTCAATGGCTTTACTGCTTGAGCTGCAGCATCAAGACTGCCCCGACCCACGTTCCATGGGGACAGGGCCCTTCCTCGGAGATGATCTGTAGCACGAGATCATGTCCTTGAGAGGGCCCCACAACCTCGGGAGTTCCACAGCAGTGGACCATGCTGTTCGTGAGGTTCCCACAGCTATCTGACAAGTCAGCATTTCCTAAACTGGGGACACTGTATGTTTTGAAAGCAGCACTGGACCCACTACCATTAAGAAGACAGATTTTTGAAAACCCACATGTAGTTCAGGAATTACTAGCTACTCACTTTGCTCGCTCAGCGGCCCCTTGGATCTTCCTTGTAGGTAATAATGGCACCGAGACTGGAAAACGTTGAGTCTCCTTACTTCCTTGAACTTATGCAGAAAGCTCTGCTCCTCCTTCAGGGTGTGTGCCGCCAGCACTTCCTTGGTGAGGCCCAGCTGCGTAAAGGCCTCCTTGTCCGGGCTGAGGCTGTGGCTCAGGGCAGGGCCAGCCCGGCCCTCCAGGGACTCGGCCCCACTCGTGGCATCTTCTGTCATTTCTGTAAAGGGAGATCAGAGACCTGCTGAGCTGCACATGCCCCAAAGCAGACAAGATTTATATATGACCAAGATACCTTGTTTATGTATAAATTACTGCAGGGTGCTCATGGCAGGACAAGACTCTACCTGCTCATTTACTTTCTGACAAAGTTAAGTGAGAGGCAACAGGCAACAAAGAGCTCCAATGGCCCAGTGGGCTCAGGAATCAGTACTGAGGAAATAGAAATTCAGGGTACCCTGGGGTTTCACTCTCTGTTGTTCAAGATATTCCTAAGGCATCCTTAACTTTTGAAAACACAACAAAGACATGATATGTCTTTCCTGGTTCAAGACCCCAGGGTGAGCTTCATACAGCGGTGACCACAGCTGGGCACAGACGGCACAGGAGACAGGAGGGGCCCCCTGGAACCCTCCAGAGAGGGAGGGCTTGGGGCTGAACCTCCGATAGGCCCTTCCTCCCATCATTTCCTGCTTCCTAGTAAAGAGCCAATTCAGTAAGGAACAAATGTAGTTTAATCAGTATTCTGAAGGAGGAAATCCAGCAATGAATGCCCTTGGTTGTGACTCTTGTTACAACCCGTACCTGTTCACCTGTTCTGGCCTTACCTTCTGCTGGGAGGGTTGCAGAAGGTGGTTAACGGGAGGACAAGAGTGGGCAGGGGGAAGGCAACCCCATCTGGGGAAGTGGGGGGAGGCCCCTGACCCGGTTGTTATCTCAGTCCTGAGCCCAGGTGGCCCGAGACCCACCTGCCCACTGCCACCACGAGGGGGCGCCCGACTACAGCGGTGGGGCACAAGTGCGGGGCTCAGGTGCGCGCCCGCAGCCCCAGGTGCTCTGGATTTCCGGCCCAGCCTCGCCTGGCTTTAGATAAGCTTGTTTTAAAAATCAGGCCGCTAGCGCTCTCACCAGGAAACCTGCGCGCATACCTAGCTCCGGCTGCGGCTTCTTGTCCCCAACGTGCACAATGGTGCTGCTGTAGCTGCACTGGCTGGTGAGGGAAGCCACACTCTCCGCCTTGCCTGGCAGCGCCAGGGGGGTGAAGCGAGCGCCCACATCCGCGTGGCTGTTCACCTCCGGGGACTCTAGCAGAGCCGCATGCACCAGCATTGCCGCCCCTTCATGCGGGAAAACGGGACCAAGCGTCAAGCACCCCATAAAAACAGACTGCTCGACTATAAAGTCCGTCTGTCTAGCCAGCTCACTGCTACCCTCGCGGCTGTCCGGGCCGCGCCGCCCACCCCCAAGATGCATGGCCTCCTGCGCGTGGCCATCCCCAGGGGGGAGGGCGAGGAGACAACTGTGAAATCCCAACCCCCTGGGACCCGGCACTGGCAGCAGGCCTTTCTGGGTGAGGGCCTTGCCTAGAGCCGGGTGCTGTGCAGAGCCCTGGGGAGCTCTCGGTCAGGGGCAGGGAAGGCGTTCACTCCTCCGTAGGCTGGGGCACATTCCTGCACCATGAGGGCCACTGGCTTGTTGCCTCTTTCAACAACAGGACGCCCCGCTTCTCATCCCAGCCACGGCTAGCAGCAACACCCATGACGTCGGAGAAGCCCGAGGGCTCATTTGAGGTGACATTCCCAGGCACCTGCCCCTCTCCATGTACTCTCTGGAAATGAGGCCTGCCCTAAAAAGGCAGCATGAGGGCAGGAGCTCGGGAATTCCCTGGGCCTCCAGTGACCCTCGCGGGTTCCTGTTCTCCAAGCAGGAGGCTCCAGAGACAGGGACCCCCTTTACCTCCGGTTTGGAGGAAGGATGCTGATTTGAACTCCTTGGAACATCTTAAAAGCAGCTGACATACTTTTATCAACCAGAGCCATTCACAGTGAACGTGAGAGCAGGAAAGGGGCACTTCTGGTGCGCTGGGGAGGGGCTGAGACATGACACAGCCAACAGTTGGAAGCCATAACTACCTGCAGGCTGCAGCCCTGTGCTGCCCGTGGCCTTGCGCTTATCACTGGAGTTGAGCGTGGGAACGTTTGCCGGGGACTCGCACTTCCTCTTGAGCGTGGAGGCCTCGCTGCAGCTCTCCAGGTACCTGTGCGGCATTTGTAAAGCTTCATCCAGTGCCAGAGGCTGGGGCGGGGGGGAGCAGGGGAGAGGGAAGGCTGGAAGGTGATGTACCTGAGGACGCTGTCCAGACAGCTGATTTGCTGGTAGGAGCAGGTGGGCTGGTCCCTGCAGGCCAGCTCCTCTGCAGAGCCCGCCTTGGGCAGGCTGGCGCTGCCACAGTCCCTTTCTGCAGCTGAGACGGCAATCAGCTGAACAGGGGAGCTACTCTGCACTTCTGGAATAATGACAAAATAGCTCTTTCATTTAATACTCCCCTCCTCCCCAAAAAGAGTACAGTCTATATTTACAAAACATTTCAATTCCTCCTAAAAATAAGGCTGGGGGCCCGGAATATGCTTTGTAGACATGAAACCCAGGGACAGCCCGACGCCCAGGTGGCCTGCTGCTCTCTGGGTCTCAGTGGTGGGCGGGGCCAGGTCTTACTTGAGCTCCTCAAACTTCCAGGGCAGGAAGACCCTGGCACTTTATGTTCAATAAAGGACGCATCTCTTCCAACGTGGCCCCATGGTAATGACAGTGTGTGTCCTGTGTCTCTCGCTGTGGAGCCTTGTAGTCTATTCCCACTCGCACCACCCACTCCCCGTGCCTGCCTCCCCAGGTCCAGCTCATTTGTGTGTGCCCAGAACCCAGCAGAGAACTGAACACCCAGCACAGAGCTGAGTGTGCAGCATGCCCACCAAGGGAAGATGCACACCTGCGTACTCCCAAGGCCAAGAGGCCTGGCCATGCCATGTCTGGGCAGGGGGAGGTGCAAGTGGATGGGATGAGTCCTTTTTCCCCAGGGAGGCTTTCTGGAGGAGGCCAGGCCTGAGCTCAAAGGATGAGTGAGAGCCCCCAAGGCAAGAGAGCTGGGTAGCATGTATGCACCCACATATGTGCAGGTGCACATGAGTGTGTGCACGTGTGTGCAGAGGGCCCAGGTGAGGCAAAGCCTGAAGGTGTGAAGCCACATGGGTGGTGCTGGCAATGAGGCAGGGCAGGCTGGGGAGGGAGGGGTGGACCCTGGCCTCTTGGGGACAGGCCTCCCATGCTGCTGGGGTCCCCGTGAGTCCTAGCAGTGAAGCTGGCACTTTCACCTTCAGCAGGTGTGCAGGATAGCCGGGCAGAACTCTCCTGGAGACAGCTGTGTGTGTGAATGCATGAGTACACATGAATATGCATGGGCACGCACATGTGTGCACAACCATGCGCACGTGTGCACACTGTGGGCCTCCAAGTGGAAGCTCCAGGAGAATGAGGAGCCTGGGCCACGCTCCCGGGATGCCCAGCAGCAGGCTGGGATTCCCTCCTACCAGCCTCCGGCAGCCTGCTGGGGCCTCTGGCACCCAGCGTGGCAATGAACACTACAGGGCTGAATAAGCCTTCTCTCCCCAAGGACGTGAGCTCTGTGGATGAAGGAAGGAGACTGCAGCGTGCATTGTTTAAAAATCGGTGGACATGTCCTCTGCCATCCAGAGTGAAAACCACATCTGGCCCCTCTCCACCTTGCCCTACCAAAGCTTTACTATGTAAATGTTGAATGTATTATTATTATTTTTTACCTGTTACAATTTTTCTTTTTTGTTCTCCAGATTCACGAGAATAATGACTCTTGCTTTTGGCCTTGTTACCATTTTTACAAATTTCCTTGAAGAAAAACAAAATAAACAGATTATTGAAGACAGGCTCCACATACCAGTTAATCTTACAGAAAAGCTAAAACAATTTCCAGCAACCTATAAGTAAATTCTGAATAAGAAATCCAAGAGCTGCAGAGCAAGATAAAACTTATTTCGATAACCCTAAAGAATAAAAATAAAATAAAATGACAAGTATTTTCTTCTTTCTGTCCTATGGTTTACATAGTCTATAGCTTCATTTTGCTCGATTTACCAGCTTTAAAAATTGTTCTCCAAACCCTTAAGTGTAATTTTTAGCTGCTTCAGCTCTTAGAAGATGTAAAACTAAGCCTCCCGGAGTACTAAGGGCTTTTTGCCTCTGCGAGGAGGGGGCGCAGCGGCAGCCGCAGGGTGGCGGGGAGGGCGCGCCCGGAACGTACGGGTCTCCTGCGGCGCGCGTCCTCGTGGCCGTTGCTGTCGCTGGAGGAGGTCTGGCTCATGAGGGGCTCGTGGGACCCGTTGCTGCCCAGGCTCCCGTAGCCACTGGAGCCGCTGTGGGGGACGGGCTGAGGAAGGAGCAGACAGGGCGCTCAGGGTCCGGGCGCGGGCAGGGGCCTGGGGAGGGGGAGGGGCAGGGTCCTGAGAAGGGGGAGGGGCCCGGGGAAGGGTGGGGGCGGTGGCCCGGGGAGCGACGCAGCACCCGGGGAGGGGCCCAGCTGGCCCGGCCAAGCTCCCCATGGAGCTGCGCGGCGGGCTGGGTCCCCACACCGCCCCACCTCACCGGTCAGCGACCTGCCCCAGGTCGGTCCGTGGCTCGTCCCCGGGCACCTGGCTCCAGAGGCGGAGCTGCAACCCCCACCCCACTGGATGTCCCCATACAGGCAGCACCTGCCACCTGCCACCGCTACACTACTGACACCCCCTAGGCCTGGCACTGGGCGTGGTGACGCTAGTCTCTCGGGAGCTCTGTCCCCAAGGACAGAGGGATAAACTTTCGCAGGCCAATCCTGGGTGCTGGCCGCCGCGCTCCCTGGACGTGGTGCACACCCCGCAGCATGACACATCCCGCGGGATCGCGCGGAAGGCAGGCGCCCCTGGCTGGGAACTGAGTCTGAGCGTGGGGTCTGGGCCAGTCCTTGGCCACTCACCCCAAGGGTGGGCCAGACAGAGACGCCCCAAGGGTGCAAGGCTGGGGCCACACAGAGCTGGGTGCACTTGGCCGTCTCGGGGACAGCCACGCGGGGACAGGACAGTAGAGCGCACCCGGGAAGGGCATGAACCGCGGGGTGGGGGGTGGGGCACTGCAGGTAACCCCACCTGCAGCAAAAGCCTGTAGATCTGCTCCGTGAGTTCCTGAACACTGGGGTGCAGGCCCTTCTCCTCCACGCACCTGGGAGCTGCAAACACGTCCTCGTTTAAAGGGCCCCTGCATGGGGGGGTTTGTCTCCGTTAGACTCAGCTCCACGCCCTGGCCCTGCGCATAACCCCACACTGCTTGGCCCCACCTCCTCCCTGTGCCTCCCCACCTCCTCTCAAACCACTCAGCCCCCAGGCCCCCAGCCAGTGAACTTGGAGAGTGAGGCCCCTCCCCCAGCGGTAGGGGCAGGAGGTAACCCGGCTCCCCCTGCCCTTGGCCCTGCGCCCTCAGCCTGGTGGGGAAACGGGCAGGCCGGATCCACCTGCTGCAGACACCCCACCCCACTCACACCCTGACTCGGTGTCTCCCGACGATGAAGGAAATCTTCCGGCTCCACGGGTTGATGAAGCTGGACCAGCTGGTGTCCAGTGTGACGTATTCCCCGTTGCGGGCACGGAACCGAATGGGAGAGTAGTTGAAAGGCTGCCCGCCCGACTGCAGGACTGGGGGAGAGAAGGCCGGGAGCAACGAAGAGCGACAGTGTCAGCAGCGTCTGCGAGGACACCTCCAGATGCACACCAGCGCACATCATCTGAAAAGAAGAGCTCTCGCCCCTCTTCAAACCTGCTGCTCCCAAGGCTCTGTTTCCACTCTCAATCATACTATGGGGTCGAGACCTTTCAGGGTCCCCCTCTCCTAGGCTGGATTTAACTGAAGGCACCCCCCGCCACCTGTGGTCTTATCCAGGTGGGGGCAGGACCCCCCCAGTCCACGTGCCTGGTGAGAGTGGAGCCCGGGGATGCAGTACAGTTACAACCCCCACTCCCCAACCCAGCAGAAGACAACAGTGCAAAAGGGACAGCAAGATCTCAGGCCACGGGCCAAAGGAACTCCCACGAGTTCACCACCCCAGATTCCGTCATCAGGCGAAAGCACATCCGTCAGCCGTGAGACTTCAGAGCTTGGGCACAGTTCTCGCGAACAAGCACACTAGCTTCTGAGGAACCCTTAGAATGAAAGGGGACTTACTCTTTTTGTGGATGGTGAGCATCAAGGGCCTGTCACTGGGGTGCAGCTGCAGGAGCACGGGGGTCTCCATCAGGTCCTGAGGTAGATAGCCCAGGAGGGGGACTGCCCTGGACAGCGAGCAGACACACGGGGCACATTTGAGAATACTGCTCGGACAGCAGCGCAGATCCTCTCTGAGAACATCTTACCCATTATCAGAGACAGTTCATGATTTGGGAATTAGCCTAACAGAAACAGCAAGCTTTTCAATGAATTGGGAAGTAAAAGATGACAGTATCCCCTTGAGTCTGTGACCCTGAAACAAAACTACTGTAACATAATTGCTATAATAGAATTGCTTTTGTTTCGTCTCATTTCCTGAAAGAGTAGGTCATGGTTATATTTTTGTTTCTCCTTGTCGAATGCTTTTAAGATTTTTTTCATGTCGTTGGTAAGTTTGGCAGCTGTGTCTAGGTGTGGGCTTTTTAAAAGAGCTTTGCCTGGACAGTGGGAAACTGTGAGCATATCCGTGGTCCTTCTCCCAGCCCAGGAAGCTTCCCTTCTCGTATCATGTTCGCCATGGTGTCTAGTCCAGTTGACGGTGGCCTTCTCTTTAGGAATCTCTTGGAACTTTCATTCTCTTTCCAGGAGCACTTCTGCATTGCTTCTCAGCCAGCCCCCACTGTCTTCAGGACAGCCTCTCAGTCTCCTCTTGCAGGCCAGGTTTCCTTGTGTACAGAGATTTTCAGAAGAACTGATCACGTGGAAGGACACTCTTCCTTTGGGTCGTCTGAGTAAAGCTTCCCCTTGCCCTGAGGTCTGGAACTTTCTCATGGGCACAGTGACATTCTTTGATTCTCTCCTTGCCTGAGGCACACCCTCTCTGACCACATAGTTTCCTCTGGAAAGAAGGCACAGAATGTCCCTGGCACCCTTCCAGATCGAGCAAGGTCTGGCCAGAAGAGAAGGAGGGAAAAGGAGAAGGGAGGAGGAGGAGGGAAAAGAGGAGAGGAGGAAGGGTAGGAGGAGGAATGGGGAGGAGGAAGGAGAGGAGCCCTGTCCATTAGGGCTGGTCTTTCAGCCTCTGTGGGTTTGGGCTTTATTCAGGAAGGTTCCAGAATGCCACATGCAGCTGCCCACCAATCCTCCTGCACAGGTGTAAGACAGACACCTGAGTGGGGCGGAAGGTTGCACAGCAGGAGTTCTTCGCCTTCAGTATGCATATAAATCTGGGGCTGCCTTGCCCAGGCCACGGGCCAGGGGTGAGGCAGGAAGCCGCATCTTGAACTGGCTCTCTAGTGATTCTGCCCAAGTGGCTGGCAGAACACACTTGAGGAACCCCAGGCTGGAGCCCCAGGAAGCTCCATGGCCCACGTCCAGGGTGGAAACACCAGGGCCAGGGATAGGCGGTGGGGAGGACGTACTCCAACAGCACCTGGATGTGGCATTGGCCTAGGTGTACTCCAGCAACATCTGGAGGTGGCATTGGCCCAGGTGTTTCCGAAAGCCCAGTGTGCTGAGTGCTCCCCAGGAGCTCTCTCCAACCACTCAGCAGCAGTGGCCTCTAGCACTTTCCATTTGTATCTCCGTGGATCTGTGGGGGAGCAGCTGGGAGATGGCACTTGACCGGGCCAGGCTCAACACCAGCTAATTTGAAGCCCACCAGGGATGTCGTGCTCCAGAATCCCCTGGGGGTGGAGCTGGGGAGGGGTCCATGGAGAGGGGTCCAGGCCAGGGATACACAGGCTGGAGAACGCGCTTCTGCTGGGATTGTGCCAGTGGCATCTCCAGGTCCAATCCGAACACTGGTCCCAGGTACAACATCCCTGGGAATACCACCATTCACCACGGTGTCAGGGTCTGCGCCTCAGTTTTGGAAGGGCTTTAAACAGGATAGTAAAGACAGACTCATTTAGAGCAATTTCCACCTCTCCAGAATGCCCCATTTACAGTGTTGAGATCTTAGGAGGTTTTCTTTCAAAAATCCATAATTATTTCATTGCCTCTATATAGTTAAGCATATATGTCAATTATCATGCAAGTAAAACCAACATGCAGTCTCAGCTTTATCTAAATCACTTTAATGTAAAAAACATGAGAATTCAGTGAACTTTATTTAGTTGCTATTAACTACCAGATAACTATGAGCCTCTAAGAATCGTGTGAGGGATCTGATGATAGAAGAATGGGATACTGATTCCAAGACAAGTGAGAAGTACAGAGACAAGTGACGGCTTACCTTTCGTCCACGTCCTGGAACAAACAATTGGGGGTGTGTGTGGTTGTAAAAATTCTCTTTTCAGGTGGAATTCTAGGGGCTGAAAGAAAGAAGAATTTTGCACAAATTTCTGAGTCTGAGAAGTAAATATTTAAAGGAGTTATATTACAACTACAAAATACCATGAAAATTCAGAGAGGGTAATGGATAGGTGAAGAAAAACATTAAAACGTGGACTTTGAACATGGGCGCTGGACACACAGACAGCAGAACGCTAGAAGCAGCCTTTCAACCTCTTTGTGGGCTCATGTTAGATGCCGGTAAACTAGGAATTGCCACGTCAATAAATCCATGGGACAGATATACAGGCTTCTGGGAGCAAAATCATGCTGAAGGCCATTTTCATGATTTTTAAGACCAAAGCAAGAGTGATTTGAAAAGATTATTTTAAAACAATGAGTTAAGGATTTGGATTCCAAATTCTCAACAAATATCACCCCTGTATGGGGATAACTTTGTGATTTCTAAGGTGGGCAAACACGAGAGAGCAATTTGCGTAATGGAAATGACACATCTACAATTTCCTCCAGCTACCAGATGCATGGACAAAAATTCAAAATTCCAACAGTTTTCCTTCTTGAAGGAGACATAATTTGAGGGAACAACTTGCTTAAAGCTAAGGAACCCCTCTAAATCTTTACTATTTGGAAGAGGACAGTCTATATGCAGAGACATGACAAATGTTTTAAAGAAAGCCACATGCCTAAAACCACATTTCTGTCATTTTTAAGAATTGCTTTCTAAAAAGACTAAGCACTGATAGAAAATGTAAGTACAGTTAAATGTGGCCTGAGCTGGGTTCCTTGTGGTTAACTTTGGAAGCCCGACAACTGAACTGAACTGGACTGTTCACCCCAATGAGCACCTGTGGGTCCTGGCAGGCGTGGCCGTAGCACAGCCACCAGGAGGAGTCAATCAAGGTGGCAAAGCACCGTGGGTGCTTGGGCTTCCAAGGAAGAACCCCCGACTTTGCTGGGGGTGTGGCCTGATGGGGGTGGGGCCAGGTGAGATAAGCCCTGCAGGAGGCTCAGATTCCCACCGGCAGAGGTGACAGTAAAGGCTGCTAGTCTAGAGAACCTGGGGCAGGTGGTGGGGAGCACCAGGCGGGCTGCTATGTGCAGGGCAGGCAGTGCCTGTGTGGGAGGACAGAGAGCCTGGGTGAAGGTGGGATGCAAAGCCCCGTACCCTGTTTCTCGGGGGTGAGGCCAGGTTTGGGGTTCTAGGGCGGGCACCGGGTGGCTGCTTCTCAGCGGGGCCCGACTGGGAGGTGCACCAGGTGGGAGGGCTCTGGACGGGCGAGGGGAGAAGGGACCCCGGGGCCCGCGGCGGGAGGCGCGGACGTTACCTTCGTAGCCCGAGTGCACCCGCTCGGCCAGCAGCACGCAGCCCAGCTGGCTGCCGGCTCCCGGCGGGCCGCGCACGCGCACCAGGTAGGGCGTCATGCGGCAGGGCCGGTAGCGGAGCTCGCCCTCGTGGCTCCGGCCGGCGCTGCGGGCGACAGGGGGGCTTGGGTTAGACGGCGCGGCGCGCCCTGCCCGCGCTGCCGGGGTCTCCCTGACAGCTGCCGGGGCCCTCGGCTGTGCGGTGGCCCCTGGCCTGGCCAGACCCCCCTCCTCTGCACTCCTAACCCCCACCCCCCGAGCTGGTGCCCACCACCCCTGCCCTTTCTTTCTCCTCCCTCGGGTTTCCTTTTTTTTTTTTGTTTATTTTTGAGAAGTTGTAGGTTGACAGAAAATTCATGCAGAAAGTAGAGCTCCGGTATACCTGCCCCGCCCCGAGTTTTCCCTATTATTAACACTTTGCATTAGCCTGGTGCCTTTGTTACAATTGACGAAAGGGCATTATAATTATATTATTAACAATAGTCCATAGTTTACCTTAGCGTTCACTGCTGTATAGTTATAAGATTTTTAAAATTTTCCTAGTAATATACATACAACCTAAATTTCCCCCTTAACCACCTTAAATATATGGTTCAGTGCTGTTAATTATGTTCACAGTGTTGAGCTACCATCACCACCATCCATTACCAAAATTTTCCATCATTCCAAATAGAAACCTTGCACCAATGAAGCAATAACTCCCCATTCCCTACCCTCTACCCCGAGCCACTGGCAACCTGTGTTCTGGTTTCTGACAATGCATTTACTGATTCTAATTATCCTATGAATATCATATGATATTCACCCTTTAAGGTCTGCAAGAGCTTTGGGGTCTGAGAGAATTTCACTCCTTTTTTGGCTGAGTAATGGCACATGGTGTGTATATACCCATTCTGTTTCTCCGTTCATCGGTGGAGGGACACTTGGGTTGTTTCCATCTTTTGGCAGCTGTGAACAATGCTGCTGTGAGCTCCAGTGTGCAAATGTCTGTGTGAGTCTCTGCTTCGAGTTCTTCTGGGTATATCCCCGGGAGTGGGTGGGCAAGTCATATGGTGGTTCTATGTTTAGCTCTTTCACAGCGGCTGCATCCTTTGGGTTTTCATTCTCATTAAAGGGTGAATCAAGTAACTGGCCTTTCTGGCCAGTGGGAGGTGTCAGCCTCCTGTCCCGGAGGAGTCTGCATTTTAACTGGGGAAGCTCCGCGCAGAAGGGACTCTGCTCCAATGGTGGGACTCAGGCCCAAACCACGAGGGGTCTGTGTCTGCCAGGGGTCACTCCCAACAGTATGGCTCAGTTGGTCACCGTCTCGGGTCAAGGGACTGCTGAGAAGCTGTGGGACTCGTCCCACAAAACTGCACATGCAGACAAAAGGCTGTGTGCGCTCCAGGGCAGCCCTTGCAGCCTGGGGGCCGGGAGTCCTAGAGGAATTCCCAGCGGGCGCCCTGTGACCTGTGTCAGCCGCCCAGCTGGGTCCTCCCCCAGGTGGGGGTGGCCCCCTCCAAACCCTGCCAAACCCCTGGAGCACGTGTAACACGTCACTTATGAATTAAGTGCGCTTTGCGAGCCTGCACCAGGGCCCATCCCCCCTGCACACTCTACCCTGGAGAGCAGAGCCAACAGGCAGGGCCCCCCACCCACCCTGCACCCCGTCCCTGTGTGAGCAGCCGGTAAGGAGCACACGCGCCTCCTAAACCTGTGCAGTGGAGCCAAGAGGGGGAAACTGATCAAACTGACCACAGGGCTTACCTGACACGACAAAAGAAAGATTTCTCCTCCATGCACTCTTGAGTGAAGGAATCTGAAAGAGAGCCTGAAGTCACTCATCCGGTTCAACAACGAACGCAGGCCGAAGAGAAGAAACAGGATATGGCCGAGTGCAAACCGTACAGTTACCGAGGCACAGAGTGAGTCCCTTAGGTTGGAAATCTGCTTTTCCATTTCTGACTATAATAAAATACAGTCGGTGGATGTGGCCCAGATCAACTTACGCAGTGCTAACATTTTATAGCAAGGAGTCTACGCTGTTTGAAGTGCCACATCATGCTGCTACAAGCACACCAACTAATTACCAATTAACTCTGGGAGACATGCTGACTGACATCCAGGATTCTTACATCGTGAGCCCTAAATATTTCCAGCAACGTATTTTAGGGGATCATCGGTTCTCATATAAACAATTTTGAAGCTTACATCACTACTTTTGTTAAAATGCTAACTTTACACTTTAAATCTTTAGTAAAAACGTGAAGTCAACTGGGAGACCTCTTCAGAAATGAGGGAATGGGTGTTTTCCGTAAGAGTTTAAGAATATTTTTAAAAAAGAAATCTTTGGACTATTGGTTGGTCCGAGGGTTGTGGGTTATTGCTAACCTGTTCAACATTGTCTTTCCACAAAACCACGCTTGACTAACTGTGGTTTTTACCTTAGCTAAAAGTAGTAATTGGCATAATATTTAAATAAACCAATTGAAAAAAGAAAGAAATCTTTGATGTTGAACATTTGTAAAAAGTTCTCTCTATTCAAAAGAAATAAGGAATGCAGACAATTACTAGTTACAGAAAATGATATAAAATTACAAGCAAGCCCTCTGAGAAGTCACCTGGCCGTCCAGATTTATTTGGAGAGAACTCAGGTTCTAACTGTGTGGCACAGCCAGCCCGTCCGTGCTGTGAACACATGGGCCCTTCTGCATGGTGACCCAATGTTGACAGCAGGGCTGCAGAGCCCACATCACAAACTAACAATCTGGCTAGACACGTGTGTGTCAAAATTTGGGGAGAAAGCAGATGGCACTCTATTGGGAACCAGAAGTGAGCCACGCTGTCTTGTATGAGTCAGCCTTGACACAGATGCACATGTGGTCACCAACAGCTTGGTGTCAGAAGGGACAGCTGTCACTTGGTGGTGGACAAAGAGGGGACAGCAGTCTTTCCCTGACCCTTACAGGGAGAAAGTGGGGAGACAGGCAGCACACAGTGGTACTCCAGCTGCCAGCAGCTCTAAACCAGGAGGCAGACACAAGCGAAAGGCCGAGGTGCTGACTTGTGTGCCGAAGATGGTGCAGTAGATGCTCTGGTGGCACAGCCAGGGCCGGCCCTGAGCAAGCACGCACAAGGCCTCATTCATCTTGGGCACTCCCCTACCCAGTCAGCTCCCCCTCCACCTCTCCTGGCTCCACAGGTGCCATTCAGCTGGCACCCACCAAAGCTCCACAAGGGCTACAGATTCAGGTGCACTGCGCAGGTAGGGGCTGCAGGACTTACCCTTTAGAAGGGAGTTTTTGCTGGTGGGCCCTGGTCATTGTAGGCACGGAGGGGCTGCAGTACCTGGGGCTGGGGCCCCCAGCCGTGCTTCGGCTGGGATGTGCCTGACCTCTGGTCACCTCCCCCTCCCCCTGCACCTGCTTATGTTGCAGGCTGCACCAGGTGCTGCACTGCATCCAAGCTGTGTCGGACTCAAAACCTTCCCTGTCCAGCTGGAGATGAAGGACGGGGATGTGCAAGGGTTAGTACACGAGTGAAAGGCGCATGAGCCCTGCTGCCATCCAGCACGAGGCCACCCACCTGCTGGAGGAGCCTGGGGAGGACCACATGACCTACACTCAGCAGGCGGCCTCCGCCAAGGCCAGAAGATGCCAGAAGGCACCCTGAAACATGGTGGGCCACTCACTGCAGCCCAAGGTCATAAAGGGGGACACTGCCTGCCAGAAGATGGGGCTCCCAGCTCACACCCCGACTCACTCCTTCCCATTCTTCCCAGTCACGTCAACAGCCCCACATTCCAGAACAAACTGCTTCTAAAGTGCCTAACATTTCCTGAAATCTCCTGTAACATTTTTCCCTCTCTGAAATGTATTCAGAGGCTCTAAGTTTATTCTCAAGAGAAAGTACCTTTTTTGGGGGGTCTGTCAGAGAGGATGGCTGAGGACCTGTTTGGGTGGGCTCAGTGTGGGGTCTCAGCAGAGGGGAGGCAGAGAGCAAGCACCAGGCCTGCGGGGAGCCCACTGGAAGCCCCCACTAACCCCAGGCTTGCCGCGGAGGTGGACAATGCATCTGCACGCCCGGCACGGCTGGGAAGGGCCTGGCCACCTGGGGACCTTACCCACACCGCGGCAGGTGCTCCACGGGGGAAGCTTGCACGGGGCGGTGGAGCTGTGGAACACGCTGACATCGTGAGGCGCCAGGAACTCCACAAACTTGGCATCCGTGAACGTGTCCTTCTTGCAGTGAAATATGGATGCAACTTGATTGGAGATGTACAGAATCTTCCCAGTGGCCACGGCCACGGCCACGGCAAACATATCCTAGATGTGAAGAACCGAATGTGGTGACCATGGTCAGGAGAGGACTGGGCATTTCACTCTCCCTCAGGACTCGGGCTTGGGGCAGGCTGCCTGGTCGGGAGCAGGAGGGCAGATAGTGGAGCGACCAGGAGATTTGAAAAACATTACTGGAAAAAAGGGTCCCACAGATGTAATACAAATCCCTGGTGTCTGACTTCTTGGCAGGGGCCTGTTCACCTGTCGCTTGGGCACAGCTCCTGGCGTCAAGGTTGGGGTGACTCTGGAAGCAGGAGGGGAGTCCCCCTCTGCCCACCGGGCTCCTCACACACCAACTTCTGCCAGCCACTCTCCCAGGAGGCAGGAGGCCTCGGGTCAGCCCGACCTCAGTGCGGTGGGCTCCCTGGGGGTCATGTCTCTGAAGACTGGTGGGGGGTGCTGAGAGAGGGGGGCAGGGGAGGACGTAGGACCCCCACTGGGACACAGGCTCAAAGCCGCATTCCCCAGGCCGGCCTGCCCCGCCTGGACCTCATGTCAGTTCTCACTGATGAGGGTATCGGGCCAGAGGGGAGGGAAGGCTCACTGCACCCCAGACAACCACGGGGCCCTGCCTCAAATGGCAGGTGGAGTTATGAATGAGGGAGCTCCGGAGTCTCATCTCTCGGTCCAGATCTGCGCCCCCCCACTCATGACCTGCAGCCCCCGGTGAGTGAGTGGGGTCCCCAAGCCTGCTTCCTGACCCTGTGGGGGGGCACGGAAACCAGACCCCAGCAGCTTGCCAGGGAGGGGATGGAGCCTGCCAGGGGACCAGGAGTGGTTTCATAGAAGAGGGGCAGAAACCCAAAACATGCCTGCTACTTTCAGAATAACTGATTCACTTTTTTTTTTTAAAGGTATGAACTCATCTCCTAAAACTCCAGTTTCCTGCTGTAAAGCCTCTGGAGGCAGCGGCTTCCCTGGATGAAGAATTCATTCCATTTGAACATAAATCTGGTGGGGAGGGACTCAACAATGTGGGACACTTACCCCATTCTTCACAATGTACTCAGAGGCAATATTCTCGATCTCTTCTACCGTGAAGGAGGGCATGTCGAGGCTGGAGGGACAGTGTTCTCCGGACATGAACAGCTGGTAGTACTCCTCATTCGCTGCATGAGAAACAAGGCTGACCTTTAGCGTGTGAAGCCAAGGGAATGACGGAAAACTTGAATTACTGTCAAGCGTTATTCATTTTTCAAATGAAAAAGTGGAATATGGATACTCTGTTCCCAGGGCACACAGAGACTGGAGTGCAGAGAAATGGGAAGGCAAGATGAACAAACAGATATTAGGATTGTTCTTCACTGAAAAATCAGAAGAGCTTTCATTACAGAACTTTTTAAATGATAAATTATTTGAGGGTAATACAGTCACAGAGTTCACTTGCTCCAAAATGACCTGTAAGGATGGGGTGGTGTGCTGGTTTGGATGTATTTTGTCCCCCAAATGCCATGTTCTTTGATACAATCTTGTGGGGGTAGATGTATTAGTGTTGTTAGGTTGGAACCTATTGAGTGTTTCTACAGAGAGGTGACTCAGTTAACTGTAGGCAAGACCTTTGATTGGATGATTTCCATGGAGGTGTTACCCCACCCATTCGGGGTGGGTCGAATTAAATCACTGGAGCCATATAAATGAGCTGACAGACAGAGGGAACTCAGAGCAACTGAGAGTGACATTTTGGAGAGGAGCTGCAGCAACTTACAAAGACATTTTGAAGATGGCCATTGAAAGCAGAGTTTTGCTGATGCTTTGGAAATACTAGCCTAGAGTTTGCCCCAAGAAGCTGACATAGAGACATTTTGGAGAACGACAGTTTGAAATGCAACCTGTGGGCAAGCAGACACCAGCCACGTGCCTTCCCAGCTAATACAGGTTTTCCGGATGCCAATGGCCATCCTTCAGTGAAGGTGCCTGATCGCAGAGGCCTTACCTTGGACACTATGGCCCTGAGACTGGAACTTTGTGACCAAATAAACCCCCTTTATAAGAGCCAGTCCATCTCTGGTGTTTTACATAACAGCAGCATCAGCAAACTGGAATAGGTGGCAAAGGTATTTTACACAGGACTGCTCGGTGCCTTGGCAGGCTCACTACCCTCCAGACGGAATCGACTGGCACAAGAAACCACCTTGAGATAAATGGCTCAGAACAGAACCCGCAGGTGAGGCCAGTCAGTCTGAGCTCCGCATCCTGGCCTGGTGGGGGGGGGCTCTGGGCATTGAGGTCCTGGGGGCCCACGGAACACAGCTGGCCACCTCCTGGGGCCTGTCCAGCCCAGCCTCAATGCAGCAGGAGTGGGGCCCTGCCCAGCATGCCCTCCCCACAAGACGGAGGCGGCACCTTCGAACCCAGGTCTAGGCTGCACCAGCTCTGGACAGCTCCACCTCTGGAAACTTCCGAAGCTGGTGGGTTTTTGAATATACTATCAAAGAAAGGAATAAACGGCTGGAATGGGTAGGAGACACCATCTCAGAGTTCTGGAGTTCCTGTGGATGCCGAAAATGAACCGCCAAACAGACATCACCGCCGACAGCAGAGCAGACCCTCCACTTCCTGTTTCTGGGAATGGAGACCTGAGTCATCAGGTGCTTGGCACAGTGGGGTGTCGCTCCAGGGGCACCGGACAAATCCCCGTGTGGCATTCAGACACTCCAGGGATCTCCGAGGAGGGGTGGGTGGGCGGCTTTCCGGGCAGGGGTGCTCATAGCACCCCCCTTCTGAGGGCCACCTGGCCTCACAGTGTGAGCACCACAGGGGTGGGGACTCCCCTTTTGACTACAACCCCCTCACTAACCAGACCACTGTGCAGAGTGGCACCTGCAGAGAAAGCGCAGCTGAAAAGAATCCCTACTGATGCCAGAGCCACCAGCCCACGGCACTGTGACCCCTGCACCCAGCACGAGGGCCTGGCACCAGTGGCCTGGTTGCTCCCAGCACCAGGTTGACCAGACGTTTTTAAAAATATGGAGACAATTCAAAGAACAGACTCATATCCAGACTGCTGGCGACCGTAAGCTGTGTGTTGAGATAGCGGCTAACGATACGAGGACAAGGCTGCTGTGTCATCTTCAGGTCAGCCTTTCAGGTTTTCCTCTTTTCACATGTTTTTAAGATGCACCATCCACCAGCACGTCAACATGCATGTTGCTAGTAAATGAGGTGGGCACGCTTCCACGGGGTGGTGTCTGGGTTTCTAACGCAACGGCTTCTTTCCTCGGGTCTCTGCCTGCTTGTCACAGAGGCCGAGACAACCAGGAGAGTCCTCAGAGTTCAGCAGCTGTGGTTTCCACTGCGGTGAAAAGAGGGTGCGTCTGCATTCCCAGTGCTTGTCAGCCAGGCATGTGTTTGTCTTTCTTCTGAGATGTCTGTTGTTTGCCTGAAACACTGGGGCTCACATCCCTGTTCCCAGCAACGGATGGAAAGGCACAGCCACACGGACCATCAGCTAAGCCCGGGGTCAGCGGCCTGACAGCAGCGGGTGGCTGCACACGGCTCAGCACTTCCAGCTGTCCACAGAGGGGGAGCCTCCGCCCCGCCAGGCCCGGACACAGGGGCAGGCAGGACCTGAGACCCAGGGGACTGGTGGGTGCCCAGGAAAAGTCCAGTTACAGGAGCAATGGAAGGAAGTTGAACTCATCTCAGATGGGATTGAAGGGGTTGAGTGGTTTGCTGATAAGTCAAGCGTCTGATCTTCATGATGTGAATATTTGGACTTGGGAGTTGTGCTGGTTTGGAGCTGTTATGCACCCCAGAAAAGGCCATGTTCTTTTAATCCATCCTAATCCGTGCAAGCCTATGGTGGGTGGGGCCTGTTGATTAGGTTGTTTCAATTGAGGCGTGACCCATGCAATTCAAGGTGGGTCTTAATCCATTTTACTGGAGTCCTTTATGAGAGGAAGAAGGACAGAAAAACTCCAGAAAGAAATACTCAGAGAGAGAAACACCCAGAGAAGCTTAGAAGAAAGCCCCTGGAGGAGCTGAGAGCCACTGAAGCCAGGAGCTGAGAGCAACAAAACCCGGGCGAGGACCAGCAGACACCGGCCATGTGCCTTGCTGTCTGACAGAGGAACCCGGGATGCCAGTGGCCTTTCTTCACAGAAGGTATTGTCCTGTTGATGCCTTAACTGGCACATTTACATGGCCTTAAAACTGTAAATTTGTAACCTAATAAATCCCCATTGTAAAAGCCAACCATATCTGGTATATTCCATTTTGGCAGCTTTAGCAACCAGAACAGCAGTGTTCAGAGATTCCTTCCCTGTATCTGTGAAGAGTTCTGCATGTGCATTTTCAGATAATTTTCTTTGCTGACTGGCCCTAAGGGCCCTTTCGTATTTTTCCATCTAATGATAAGACCCCAAACATCCACAAGTATTGGGGAGAACCTGGGCACGGGAGGTCCCATAGCTGCACCCTGTGCCGGAAGGCAGCCCTCTGCCCAGCCTGCCCTCCTTTCTGGTCGAAATGTCCACCACAATGGGAGTTCACGCACTGTCAGAGAAACGAGGAAAGAACTGCCCGAAGGCTCGACTGGAGAAGCTCTGAGATGATGACGCTTTAAGGACAGGACACGGTGACACCCTCAACACCCTTGTATCTCGTTTCCGTTATTTTTTTAAACGTGGGGCAAGTCCTCAGCTAAATGTTGCGGAATGTTCTGCTTTCTGCCTGCTGCAGGGAACTGACCAGTTCAGGGTGAACTCTTCTGGCTTCCAGGTCACCTTCCCAAACATCGACTCTTCTTGCTGAGAACTCAGGAGAAAGACTGTCCCCTGACATGACCCAGGCCCAGGCCTCAGCACAAACATTTTAGGCTGTAAACAGATTTCTTTTAGCAGTTGGTTTTCTACTTGTTTTTATCCCCCCCTTCTAAAAATCAAGAGCAACAGAAAACTTTCAGCTAATTGAAGTTTCCAATCCACTGCAGCTTATAATTTCCTTCCGCTATTTGTGGACTGAGTTTTAGAAAGTCAACACAGTGAAGTGTAATTTCGAGGGGACGTGACACCTCCCTGCAGGTTTGGGGGAAATGCACAGGTGTCCGTACCTTTCACCTGCTTCACGCTCCTCAGGGCATACTTCAAGGTTGCCAATGTGCTGGCTTTCCCCGTGGCCTTCTTGTCTGCAGGGAGGTGGACTTTCAGCTCCTTCAGTGTTTTTATCAGTTCTTTATGTGTGTCTGCTTTAGCAGACTGCTCGCTGCTGTGGAGTTAAAGAAATTGGCAGTCAGATGTCAGCTTGCTAAATGTCCTTTGCTGAAGGCGCCTGCCTCTAATTCTGGGTCCCTCATCAGCACTGTGGACACCTGAGGCCGGGTGACTCCTTGGGGTGCAAGGCAGGATGCTGAGCCACATCCCTGGCCCCTGACCCCCCCGGTGCCAGTAGCACGCCACAAGCTGTAACGACCAGAAGTATCTCCACACTGCCAAGTGTCTCCTGGGGGCAGCGTGGCCCTGGATGGATCCGGGAGCCATCCCTCCCATGGGCTCTCTCCTCCCCCGGGATCGAAGCGGGCTTTGGCCAGGAAGGGCTGCCAGGTGGCCCGCTGGCATCTGGCTGAGCAGCTGCCTCGTGGGCTGAGCCTTCCCTCCTCACCCCAACAGGAGAGGGCCAAGTGGATACGGGACATAGGATGGTGACACGACCTCCTGTACACAGTGGGAATGAGGAGTACGGGAAGACCTTGGAGAGGAAAGGGGGAGTCTGAGCAGCGCCTTCAAGCTCCAGGATTCTGACAGCTGGGAGGGAGACGGGGCTCTTTGGGTTGGAGGGTGCAGAGCTGATGGGAAACTGAGGTCTTGGAGGCGACTCTGAAGAGCTCAGATGCCCGGGATCAAGGGCTGGACTTTGCTCCAGAAAATATCCGTGGGTTTTTGTTACAAATACCTGAACATGTCTAAGACTCAGACGAGGTCTGTTGAGAGCAGAGCTCGGAGAGAGGGGCAGGGGAGGTGAGGCGGATGCTGGCGTGGGGGACGTGGATGGTGAAGGACCCAGCCCGCGACTGAAAGGCCAGGGCACCCATGGGTTCCCGACGGGGACAGCCATGTCTCAGTAGACGCTTGAGGAAAGTCACATCGCCTCAGAAAATCCCTCCAGTAGCAAACGCAACGCTCCCACTCTCTAAGGACTGTGAATGGAGGGCGCCCTGGGCACCTCTTACCTGCAGCCGCCCATAGAGGGGCTGTGCGCAGACTTCCCCATCATCAGGCTGAAGGCATCTGGGCTGTGAGCACAAGAAGAAACAGTGAAACTCAGAAGGATGCGTGTTGCATCTGCTCCATGCCCCCTCTGCCCAACCAGGGATGACAGGTAAGGTTAGACCACGTTAGCAGAATTCTTATAAAGAGTACAGCGTTACAATAAAACTGGAACATAAAGCACTCCCATTTCAGAAAAACTAAGTGGAGGGAGATGGAAACTCAAGTCTGAAGGAGCAAAACCATTTTCTATAAAGCACCCAGCATGGGTGTAGGTTGCTGTTATCAGGGTTACCTGACACGATCGCCCCCCAAGATCTCTTTATGCCCATTAAGCAACATCTGTCGGCAATCAGATTCTCAAAATCGACAGCGGCTTCGTTAAGGAAGGTAAATTAGCTGTTCTGAGTTAATGAGGTTTTCAAAAATCTTGACAAACTAGGTGCTCGTGATGTAAAGGTTTCAGAAGCACTCCGATCAGCAGACACCCAAGCAGCGTGCCTGGGCCCGCCCGCGGTCCCCCCAGGTCCCCACCTCTGGCCGAGCGGCGGCTCCACCAGCATCCGCAGCTCCTTCCCCGCCCCGTCGCCGTCGCTGCCCTGTGAGGCCCGCCCCGCCGAGCAGTTGTCGCTGGCTTCGTTTCCGCTGCAGCCACTGCTCATGTCCACGTCCTCCGGCAGCGGGGCCCAGCCAGCCGGGGCTCCCGGGGGCTCCTTGGGGGGGCTGCGTGGGCTGGGAGGAAATTCCGTGAATGCCTTCATGGTGGGTGCTGCAATCAGGCTGGAAAGGAGAGAGAGGTTTCCAGACCTCACAGAAGAGCAGGCACAGGAGAAATTACCGGGGCGGTCAGCAGGGCACCCCACTTGACCATCTCTTCACATGTTACTAAATAAAGCAGCAGCGGGCAGGGAGCAATCGCAAGGAGGCACTTCCTCAAGCCAGTCCTCCGTTCCTGGTCACTGAGCCCCCACGGGCCGAAAGGCAGGAAGGCGGCAGGACGCAGCAGCCACAGCCCGGCACGTTCCTGGGGCCCGGTCAGCAGCCAGACAACATCATCCATCACTGCCCAGCGCTGGTTCCCAGCCTGGCCCGGCCTCCCCACCACCCGGGGATCTTTGGGAAAAATACAGTTTCTCAGTGAATGGGTGATATGCATTCTTACAACTCTCACCGGGGGGGTGGGTGAGTTGCCCGGGAATACACATTTTCATAAGTCTCCCAGATGGGTGGGCAAGCTTCCTGGGAATATGCATTTTTATAAGTCTCCCAGGTGGGGTGGGTGAAATGCCTTATTCAGAAACCCAGGCCAGTGCATCCTGGTGCCAGGCACAGGAGAAGATGCACTCAGAGGAGACCCCAGATCAGGCTGAGGGCAGGGGGAGATTCCCCAAGATCCAGGAACAATTACAAGAAGAGAGTCTAACCCAGCTACAAGCAGAGTACCTACAAAGGAAGAAAAATTATAGCAGTTTTGGATGTCTGTTCTGCAATATTAATTTTTCAGGTGATGCCCACACATAGTTTTGAGAGGAAAAGTTTGTGTCCAAAGGGGCAAATTTCAATTAGAGGGTACCAGCGTCCTCTGGTTTGAGATAGCTGGAGTTTATCAACATCCCAAATTGCAGAGACCCTAAAACAAAGCACCAGCGTCAGCCAATTATACTCAGAACACAAGCATGTTTACTACTTCTAGTCTTATTTACCATTTTATGGAAGTTCTAATTAATTCTTTCAAAAGAATGAGAGGTAATAGCTGCTGGAAAGTGAGAAACTAAATGCAAAGCCTTTAAACGAATAAGTTATCCCCTGTACAAGAAATACAAAAGGCCATAAACTTATGGAAAGATGCTCAACCTCATTAGCCATCAGGAAAATGCAAATGATGAGATTATTTTGCCCATCACGTTACCCCAAATTAACCAGACTGAGTACATCCAGTGTTGATGAAACAGAGGGCAAGGGGCCTCTCATGATGCTCTGTGGTGAGGTAAAGTCTTTGAGGAGGGAAGTTTGGGGGTGCCGTGCAACATTTATCACCCACACAGCCCTCCCACGTCTAGGAACCTGTTCCGCACAAATGCTCGTCCTCGTGCACACAGACGTGTGTGTGAGATGCAAGGAATGACGGAACCTGGAAAGCATCATCAACAGGGAGTAACTGCATCTCTCCAGGGTGTCTGCCCACCACTTCCATCCTCACGGTCACCGTGTGAACAAGGGTCTGCAGGCCCTTCAAGAACTAGCCCCTGCCCCCTGCCCCAGCCTAGGGGGCTTCCTGCCTCAGGAACTTTGCACCCACTGCCCCTTCATGCCACTGTGCCCTTCCCCCAAATCTCCTGACCATCCCATTGAAACAGCAAAACCTTTTCCCTCGCCACTTCCTTCCAATGCCCCGATCTCCCGTATTTTCCCCATGCTGAGTTGTGTCCTGTCCCACAGCCCTGCAGGACAGAAGCTCGGCAGCTCGGCGAGGGCAGGAGCTTGCCGTCGCTCATTGTCATGTCCCCAGGGTCTCACGTGGCCCCTGACGCATTTTGCTGAAGGAATGAAACCCTGGGACAGCCATACTCTGGTGTACTATGCGCCCACTAAAAAGAGGGAGCGACAGCCCCGACCCAGAGGGGCCCGGGAAGTAGATGAACAAGTCGTCGAGTGACAGAGGCCATGGCAACACTTCTGCTGGCAAGGGCTGCACTGTTCTAAACTCATTCGAGGTGTTTCCGGAGACTGGCCCGCTCTTACCACACCAGGCCCTCTTGAGAGAACAGAACAGACATCTTTCCTGCCCTTGTGGAGTTCACACTCTAGCGGAGAAATGGACAATAAGTAAAGATAAAATGTAGCATGTATAGTATATTAATAATAAACACTAAGGAGGAAAAGCAAGCAGAGAAGGGGAATAGGAAGTGTTGTTCAGCAGGGCTGGCTGGGAACCTTTGGTCCTTCCTGCGGCGAGTGAACGATTCAGGGGTCGGAGGGAGCAGCAGGGGGCTGGTGGGCAACTCCTGGGCAGCCTGGGTTTCAGGCGGGTTCCACCCCGGCCAGCTGTATGACCCGGGACAGGCTCCTCAACTTCTCTGTGCCTTGGCTTCCCCATCTGTAAAATGGAGGTAACAATGGCACCTGCCTCCTGGAGGTACCGAGTGACGTAACCTGTTTGCAAGGTGCCTGCATGCAGTACGTGCTGACCAACCCCAGCTTTTATGATCACTGCTGGTCACTACAGGAAAACTCAGGGGGCTATGAGGTAATAAAGGGGGAGCGATCCCATCACCAGAAGAAACGTCTCTGGTCTGCATTTCACATGCTGCCCCTACTTCAGGCAATAAAGACTCCTTGTAGAAGGAGGCAGCACACCCTGGAACAAGCCCCTCTGCCTTCACGTAACTGCCTTGGGGTTCACTGATCGCCTGGGTTCTACCCCCAGTTCCACCCCCAGATACCTGCTGGAACCTGGTTCATTAGTGCCACGGGGTTGCCTTAGCTGGAAGAGAAATCTTTTTGCAAAGAGGGTCAGGCAAGCATGGCAGAAACAAACAGAAACAAACTCATCAGAAACTTCATGGGTTCCAGAAAAGGTGGCCTTAGCACCCACAGCTCTAATGGAGCCACCTCCCTTTGCCAAGTTGGCAAAACCAAGGGGCCGGTCAGAGCGGACTTTGTCCCCTGCCTCCGTGGAGGCTCAGGGCCAGGGGACTGCAGCCTGTCGGGCCCTGGGGAGCTTCCACCACTGGGGACCTCAGGAGGGAAAAGGGTTGCCAGGAAGCCTTCTGGGCATGAGCCTGCACCTCCTGTACCCCAGAACCCTTGGCTGTCCCCTCGCAGACGCCCATCCACTCTGTCTGCCTAGGAAGAACCTCCAGACCCAAGGAAAGGAGTTGGAGCTCAGCTCCCTGAGCCACCACGTGGCCACACGGTGACTGGACAGAGGGTCATTTGGGACATGCTGCCCATGCTGAGGTCATCGTCTGGGATGGGGGGGTCATGGAAGGAGGGAGGCCAGACACACTGAGGCTGGTGGTCGCTGGCTGGTGGGTCTGTGGGTCCCTCACACTAGCCTCTACTTTGCATAATACGTAGCAAAAAAAAAAAAACCAAACTTTTTTTTTTTCCGGAACAAAAGTACAGCCCAGGCCCCAGCACCCCCCTCCACGGCCACCATCAGGGCTGGCAAAGCCTCCCTGCCCTCTTGGGCCTAAGGGGGAAGCCAACTCCCTGTGGAAATCAGAAGCTGTCGCCGCTTTGAGCCTAAAGTATGGGATCCACGCAGAAAAGTCCCAAATCCCCTAGACCCGGCTGGATGCAGGTCACAACCTGGACGTCCCAGGGACCTCCCGGCGCCTTGTCCCCCAGGAAGCCCCTGGCCTGGCTGACGCTGAGCTTTATACACAGCCCGTCCTCTGTCTGTCAGCCCGGGGGTATTTACAATTCCAAATACTGTAACCAATTTGCTGCTTCCTGGTAGGAAAGCCAATTCCCTGAGGCCAGACTGCCATAATCTGGAGAAAATGTTTGTCCTGCTACACAAACACGCTTCCATAGCGACGGCTGGGGAACCAGGGAAACTGCAAGGCGCTGCCAAACATGGAAGGGAAGGCGCCGTGGGGGGTGGGGGGCAGCGGCTCGCCCATATTAGGACCTCTTTAAGTACCCTGGGCTCTGCTCTCTAAAACCTTAAACACACAGAAGTATGAGCCTGGAAAACAGCAAAAATGCAAAGACGTCAGCTTCCTGGCTGCCTTCAGGGAGCGGGTTGCTCTGGCAACTGCAATTTCTAGGAAGCCGGGGGGGTTCGCTTCTTACATAACTGAGATCTGCCAGCTTTACCCGCTCTGGTTAGAACTGTTTCTTCAAGAGCATCTTCTGAACGCAGTGGACTGAACCTGATGTTTCTGTGTCACCCCCAGAGGAGGACGGAGGAACCCTTGAGGGGCCCCCAGAGTGGAGTGCTGCAGTCTGGAGCCTGCCCCACCCTGGAACCGCCAGCCTGTGTCTGCCCAGCAGTAGCCTTCACCCCGACCTGGTCACTGCTGCAGAGGCCACTGGCCCTGCCCCCACACTGCTTCTAATTTGCTCTAGACTCAGAAACAATGTAACAAACTTGTTAAAAATGTGTACAGAAGAGCACACATCGCAGCAATGACTGCGTAAGTCTTCAGAGGAAAGGGCAGGGACTTAGGGTGTAGCCCCAGCACCCCCGAAGGGCCCACCAAGGGCCTTGCCCACACTTTTGGGTTTTCTTTTGGGTCCGCAGGCGGGCAAGCTTTCCACCAAGGCAGGGGCCCAGAACGTCTGCGTGGCTGTAATGGTGCATTTCTAGTTACTTTTGCCTAATAAAGTATTTTTCAAAAGGTTAAAGCTACGTCAGAAGTCTGCTCTTTCCTTGGACTGCACGCTGGCCACTCAATGATTCCATGGAGCTGTGCGGTTTGCTCGAGGCTGGGTGAAGTTACCTCATCATTTGAAAGCAGAGGCGTGCCTACCAGGATTTTTCTGAAGAGTTAAGTGTACATGAAAAATAGCACAAATAAATGAGAGGACCCTTTCCTATTTCCTCCTCACCTCCGCGGACTCACGGGGTGACATCATCTGACACGAAGGCAAGAGCCTGTCAGAGCCGCCTGGTGTCCCGTGGAGTGTCTGGGAAAACCTTTGGAGGCTGCAGGAATCCAAACATCTGGGACTCGAAACAGCCTGTCCAGATGGACGAGGACACTGGGGTCCGGCAGGGGGAGTCGATCTGCCTGGCACCAGCTGGCGGGCAGCAGGCCACCCACCTCCCCGTTGGCACCAGTGATTCACACGGAGGTAGCAGTGACAGAACACGCAGCATGCAGAACACCCACGGCAACCAGCCCTGCTGGTGGCATATCACAGAGCTTCCACTTAAAAAAGAACACGAAGTGGATTCCCTTTCCTCTTCTCACTCATGCACTGCACAAAGTACTTAGCCCTGGATTTCCACCATGATGCTGGGGTCCTCAACATCTCAGGGCCAGAGGCCCCTCCTCCCAAGTCCCAGCCCACTTGGGATTCAGCACCTGTTTCAGGGGGTCCTCTGAAGCACCCCCTGACCCAGATGGAGATCCTCAGGACAGAAAGATTCTGGGGGCCCCACCCTGGGCCTGAGGTCCAGCACGCGTCCCGGCCTCAGTTTCCTCCTCCATCAAGCCTGGGATGACTGCTAGCGTACCTCCTGGCTCTGTTGTTCTGGGAGTATGAATCAGCTTTCCACACTGGCTGTGTGGGTTACAGAAACCCCAGCAACTGAGTCGTCATCTGTTACCCTGGCCTTCCTGGCGGGCAAGGAAGCCGCAGCCCGGCCCCTGCTCTGTACACCCCAGAGGGGTGGTGGGGCTGCTCTACCACAAAGTGGAGACCCGCCTGGGGAGAGAGAATGGATACAGGGTGGGGAAAGGGGGCGAACATCAGCTGGAGACCCCCCACCCTCAGGCTTCCCAGGTCTGGCTTGGCACAGGGACTTTCTTATCTCTGCTCACCCACTCTGGGGCCCCCATGGGCTGTCCAGGTGGAGCCCCATAGGCCAGCACCCCATCAACAGCCATGGCCATTCTTCCTGAGGGCACCTCCCCACCTGAGACTTGACTCTCTGGCTCCAGAGCAGGAAGTCAGCTCCCCCCCCCAAGAGACCCTCCATGTTCCCTGGAACAGGAGCACTGACCCACGGTGGCCCTGGCCTTGCCATGACTGTCCCCACCAGAGGCAGGGAGTGGGACTTCATTAAAAAAAATCATCTAAAGAACAACACCCCAATGTGGTAGTGGCTCAGCAGCTGTGTGACCTCCGTCAAGCTGCGTAAACTCTCTGGGCTTCAGTTACTTGATCTGTAAAATGAGGACCTCAGTCTTCCATACATGTTAGTAACACTGTTTGCATCTGGTGCGCGCCCGCACCCCGACGTGTGTCCAAACCGCAGAAAACTGTCGGTTAGCGTCTCCGTGGTCTGTGGGAGCCGGATGCCCTCGACCGCCCGCACCCAGAGCGGACCCCAGACCCGCCCGGGCCCGCCCGCTCCGGCAGCGGTTACGTAAGCTCCGAGCTGGCTGAAAGACCGCGGTCCGCCCAGCCGGATCCAGCGCCCGCCGAGCCCGCTCGGGCCGCGCCCCCACTCACCACCGAGGTGCGTCCTCCACCCGCCGGCCGCTCGTCGGTCCGTTCCCGCGTCAGTCCGTCCGACCGTCGGGCACGCAGCGACTGTCTGCACCTCCGCCGCCGACTCGCCGGCCTGCCGCTGTCACATAGTGGAAAACGTGACCGCGCGTGCCGGGCCCGCCTCCGGCGCCCGCCATTGGCCGCCACGCGGCCTTATCTGCATACCAGGGGGCCAGGCCGGCCAGTGCCTCGCTCCCATTGGCTACGGCGTCTGTCGCTCTCTTTACATAAGACGCACATGGAACTCCATGTTCATCGCGTTGGTTTCTCAATGAAGACGCGACGCACTCGGACCCCCCTCCGCCTTCTCTCAAGTGGTCGTTTCCATTTCCGGCTTCGGCGCTTTCCATTCAGTTCTGGGCGCGTCGGCAGGTTCGAGGAGCGCGGAGTGGCGCGTACCACTGTATGTGTGTGGGGGGTGTCTGCTCCAGGGACCGAGACCGACGGATGGGGAGACGAATGCACTGCGCGGCCCTGTCTGGGAAGGCGATGCCCCGCCGAAGCCTAGCCCCAGAGAGGCGGCCACCTTCGGGGACGGACATCCTTCAGTTGCTCATTCTCACTCATTCATTTACTCCTTCGTTCAGGGCCTGGTACCGAGGCCGCCCAGGGGAAGGCATCAGGGCTCCCGCGCACCCCGGCCCCAGGACGCCCAGGTGCCCGCGGTCGGTGCTTGTCGCAGACCTTCCAGGACGCTCTGCTTCCAAGGGCCTTTCTTGGTTCTGAAAGCATGTGTCGCAATTTTTGGCTCAGGAAATAGGACCATTGTTACCATGGAGAGATAAAAAAGAAATCATGTTGTCCCTGCCTGCCCCAAACAGTATCATCACTTTTCTGCAAATACTCAATTGGCACCGTTGGTTATAAATTAATTAAAGGGGGGCCAACGTTATCCCCAGAGGCTTGATAGAGGAGGCAGCACTTGAGGATGATAGGATGGGACAGGAGATGGGAAAAGAGGGGCCTTCCAGAGCTGCCAGACACTGAGACACATGAGCCAGGGGTGGCGGGGTCTCCCTGGTGGCAGCCCTGGGCCCTGGTACACCTTGCCTGAAGCCGTTTGCTGTTTCGGTAAGCATTCTTTGGGGCCCAGTTAAGCCCCAGATCCTCTGTCTAAAGTGTCTGGGTAGAGAGTAGCTCTCCCTCCAACCCCACCCCTCAGCCTGGGAAAGGGCCAGGACTTGGCAGGGCAGGAGACATCCTGTAGGCTCCATGGGAGTCTGGGGCAGCCAGGGCCTGATGGCAGAGGCAGGGCTCCTGGGCTCTGAATGGCTGAAGGGGACACTGGGTGTGGTCCAAAAAGCCCCCCTCCGCAGTGCCTCCCTCCACACTTCCTGTTCTTCCTGGCCTCTCCTGGGAAGGAAAGCTATGAATCGTGGCCTGCAGGCAAGCTGGGCTACTAGTTTCCAAAGCTGGCTCACCCACATTCAGAAGCTGTGTGAGCAACTTCTCTTCCTCTCCGTGACAAGGTATGTGTGCAGCTTCTCTGGACACAGATGCAAATCGGGGCAGATACCCAGGTCATGGGTACAGTCCTGCCAAGGGGAAACCTGGAAGGCCTGCGCTGGGGCTCCCAGGCAGCAAAGGTAGCCCCTCCTCGTTTTTCTGACACTGACACCTCAGATGCTCTCCCCGCCCTCTCTCCCTAACACCCACAGACAAATGCCAAACAAATCCAGGCCCAGCTGCACCCTGCACACGCCCAAAGGCCCTTTTGTCTCTTCACGTACATTGACGTCAATAGTAAGGCCCATTGTTCTGGAAACCAGAGCAAACAGGCAGCTGGCACACCTCACAGAGATTCTCCTTCATGCTCAGCTTTTCCCTGGTCCTGCTCCACATTCAGCTTGCAGCCTAATCATTTCCTAAACATTTCTGCCCTAAATTTAGCCTTTTCTATTTCCACCAATAATTCTGGTAGGAATTGGTAGAAAGGTATTGCAATAATTTATTTTGGAAACTATCAAACATCATGGGCTTCTAGGACTCTTTAGAATCTAATCTATTTCAGGGACACAAACAGCTTATTCATTCTTTCTGGTTTTTGGAAACTTTCCTTCACTCCACAAATATTTGTTGATAACTGGATATTGGGGGGCACACAAAAAACATCTCATTGGGTCCCTGCTGGTAGGGAGTTTGTGATGTGGAAGGGGTGATAAAGTAGGTTTGGCAGGATAAGGTGATTTTGCTCTAAGATAGGGTGTCAGTCCCAGGAGAGTAGGATACACCTGGCCAGGGACCTGCATCGCAGTTCCAAATGGAGAATGCAGCATGGCACGAACCCCAGGAGCAGGGCCAAGCCCAGCAATGCCCCTTGCTGAGCCTCTGTAGTGAGTGTGTCCGTGTGTGTGTGTATGTGTTTTAGGGATGTCAGATTGGAGGCAGAAGGGGAACACATCCTTTCCCAACCAGCCTACACAAACCTGGAAATGCTTTGGAACCAGCTGTCTCCCCAGCACAGAGCTCTTGGGCAAGGAAATTGCTGTTGGCACCGGGGGAGCCAGGCTGGTAAGAAGGCAACCAGCCCTTCAACAGCTGGTTTAGGGGGAACCAGGGTCCCCAGCTGCCAGGGCAGTGCTGTCAGTGGGAGGAGCTGGCCGCTGGCCTCCGCTAAAGGCAGCTCTGCCTCTGCCCAGCCCACTCCCACCCGCCCATTCCACCATGGAACTGACCCCAGTTGGCCCTGCCCACCTGTGCTCACATGCTGCTTGGGGGCCCCTCGGTGCCCAGGCCCCCATGCCTTGCCGGGACACGCACTGGATCTCATGTTTGCTCATGCACTCAGCTGGCCAGCTATACTGGGCAGCAACCGTGTGCCAGGTTCTGTGCTGGCCACCACACAGTTTGAGGGGGGTCAACAAGCTGGGGGTCGAGCTGTGAAGGCAAAGAACAGCGGGCTAGGAAGAGAATGGGGGGTGGCAACAATGAAAGTCTTCTCTAAGGAGATGGAGGAGACACTGTCATGCTTTCTGGCCCCCTTCTGGGTTTAGAAACACCCCATCATGGGAGATGTAGGTGTCTGGCCCTCACTCCCCCCTCCTCACACCTGATGCTGGCCCAGGGCCTCTCAGACCCCCTGCCCCAGGCTTAGCAGAGTGGCACCTCCTGGCAGGGAGAGCCTCTGGAGGTGGACCTGAGAGCTTGGGTGGCTGTGTCCGGGAGAAAAGGACCCACCTGCCCCCAGTGATGGGGAAGGACCCTGAGCAGGTGTCTCCCTCAGGACCACTGTAAAGAATATCCACCTACCAAGAAGGGTGGTTTTTAAAACTAAATGTAGATACACGTTTTGGGAGGCGTGGGCATGTGTGCATGTGTGTGCCTGTGTGTGTGTTTGTGCTCATCAGTCTTCCCGCAAGAAGTTACAAAATTGAAACATTGACGATGGATGTGCAGCCCCAGTCTTACTTCACCTTGCCCTGGGGCAGAGACTGTGGAGAAGAACTGGAGTGTCTTTGCACAAAGCTATCCAGCCTAGTAGGCTGGTGTCCACCTTTTTGTTGGCCTTTGGCAAAAGACAACCTCACACCAAAATACTTACACTCTGCGGAAACCAGCAGGTCAGTGCTGAATGGCAGTAATGAGAGCAAACTTCCTTGCTTCTAGAAGGCTTTATTCCCAGTCTTCCACCACTAAGCATGATATTAGCCTTAGGTGTTTGGTTTTTTGTAGACATCCTTTATCATATAAAGAAAGTTCCCTTCTATTACATTTAGCTGAGAATTTTTTTTTTTTATCATCAATGGGTCCAGTGAGCTTTTAATCCCTGGTAATTATTATTATTTTAAAATACCCCCACAATAAATCTTTTTTTTTTTTGCAGATCTGTAAATAATTTAAACTCCCCTAGTTTTGTCTCTGTGATAAAATACTCCATATAGATTTGCTTGCTTCATTATTGTATTTTAAAACAAAAATATAAATGAATTTAGAAAGTAGGGCCCCAAGATTCTGCCTCCTTGATGCTGTGTCTCCTCTTTATTGCCAGCCATCCAGTAGTAAATATGTACCCAACTGACTTCTCTTATTGTCAGTTTGCATATTAAAGGCATGATTTTAACTGCTTCGAAGAAACTATTTGCAATCACGTCACTTGAGAAAGGATTAAATTCTCAAGCTTCCTGGTCATAAGGGCATTACAAGAAAACCCAGGGATTTAACCGAAATCAGAGCCCTGCATTTTGGGGAGCAAGGGGCGTGGGAGCGGGTAGGTAACAACTGCATGGTGGTCGGGGTTTTACCTGCTGGCTGGGTCCTTGCCTCGGGATCTCAAGGGCTGCATTATGGGTCGTGTTTTCTGGCCTCTGGCGGCTTGAGCCCCTTCCCAGAGCCCTCAGTGCCCCTCTCTCTCCTGGAGAGTCCAAGAAAGGCAGCTGGTCACCCAGGCCCCCTCGTCCAAGGTGTCTCTTTCCTCAGAGGGTGGGGCTCCCTCCTCATTGGTTGGGGTGCCATCCACTTGGTTTTGGGGGCCATGGCTGGTGCGTGAAGTACCCTGAAGCAGGGTCTGCTGCCCTGTCCCCCTCGCCTTGTGTGTGTCCCCTCTCTGCCAGCATCATCAGGATGGTGCTCAGGGGTATTCTGGGTGACACTCCCTCCCCTGGACCACAGCTGTCCTGCAGCAGAGTCAGGGGAACCAATGAGGCCCCTCCCCGTCGAGGTCTGTAACTCTGGGGTGACACTAAGATTAGGGGAGACCGAGGTCTGAGCCTCACATCATAGATGAGCTGCGGTTGAGCACGTTCTTGCTTGTTCATGCATCTTGCTTAGCACTTAACGTACATTCTTTTATTTACCCCTTACATCGTCATCAGGCACGTGTCCACATCCCCATTGCCCTTGTGCAAAGATCCTCAACACTGCGTTCCAGTAAGGAGGATTGGGCAAGACTGACGTTTGGCTGCAGAAAGGCTCTCCTGACACACTCCCTGCCCGCACCGCGGCCTGGCCAGACGCTGGCTCAGCAGAGAGGCAGACAAAGTCCATGCTCGATGTCCCCCCCTCTCGCTCACCTGCACATTCTGCCCACCTGGAGGCTCCCCCTGTGACTTGGTTGGCCAGGTGCTCCCCATACCTCCTGACTTCCTCTAAATCCATAAAGCTCATGGGGGTAGGGATGGCTGGGGGGCACAATTCCCTCTTGGGCTCCTTACACCTGTCATGGAGATGACGAGAGCTTGGGGGGGGGCTGTGCCTTCTGCCTGATTCCTGGCCTGGAAGTTTTTCCTCCAGTGAACTTTGGTTTATGCCTCACCAGTGTCACTCATGAAATTGTCCTTGCCTTCTGGCTGCCCTTGGTGTCCAACATGGAAAAATCACCACTTGTCCCAAGACCAGCACTTTTTGGTAACAACAAAGTGTTTCACTTCTGTTGGCTTAGGGTGGGAGACATCGCCCCTGGGGGTGGTGACAGGACTCCTGGTGGCCTGGGGTAGCACTAGAGCACGTGGTGGTTCCATGTGGAAGAAGCTTGGGGAGAGATGCAGCTTGGGCACCTGTCCCCCAGCTCCTCCTCAACCGACTGAGCCCTACGAGAGGGAGGAGGGAAAACAGGAGACACCTAGTGCTGGGGAGTGGAGGGGTCCCAGACCTCCCTGGGTGTGCTGGACATGGGAGCTCGGGTGGCTGTCACTGATGGCCCAAGAAAGGTCAGTATAGCAGGTGCTGCTGGAGGTCTTCCCATCCCCTCCAAGGACCCTGCGGAGCAGAACTCGTGCTCGAGCAGTGGTGGGGGTCAGGAAGCAGGAAAGGGCCAGTAGACAAACTCCCTCGCCCTTCACCTGCGGCAGACTCTTCCAAGACACAATTTTCCATTCAGCCTGTCTGGAGAAGTCCTGTGGGGCTGAGCACAGGCCTCTGGGCAGCTGGCTCACCACCCCTCGTGGCTCACCGGGAAGCGGGTTCCCAGCACCTGGCCTTTTCCCCAGTCTCACTCCCCTGGGATTTCACCTCCAAGAAAGCACTTCTTCTTGAGCCTATCCTCATGCTCTGTTTTCTGGGGATCCTAAAGGAAGATAGTTGACACTGAAATGCTTCTAGAAAGCAAACCCTCAGGGTTTGAATTTGGATTTGAACTGCCATCTGTCTCAAAGCCACAGGGTCCCCATTCCTAGTGGCCAGTGGGACTGTAATAACCAGGGGTCAGCAAACTTAAGACTGCTGGCCAAATGCAGCCATGGCCTCTCTCATATGGCCCTTGAGCTAAGTACAATTTTTACATTTTTGAAAAGGAAAGGAAAGGGAAAAAGAGAATATGCTACAGAGCTCATACATGGCCCACAAAGACTAAATTATTTACTCTATGGGCCCTTAGAGAATAATTTTCCAAGCCCTGATAATAACCTCCTGTGCAGTAGGATCACAATTACTGAAGCTCCTGCCTATGGTTAATTGTGATGAGGTACAGGGTGCGGGCAAGGCAGGGGGACGTAAGTCTCTGTGGTGCTTCAGCAGTGGGTACCATGGTAAATATAATGATTATGGAGACGGGTGGCTCCTTCTGTTTGTACTGGAGACCCCCCCCCGAAAAAAAACATTTGGCTTAGGACAATTAATTAATTGCCAAGTGAAGGCAAATTCTGAAAGCCTTGGTGCCTCTACGGCAGCTTTAAAGGAGATTCCCATTTCCTACAGCCACTGGGAGGGCTGTTGAAGATCAAATGTAGCATCTGATCATAAGGGTGGCAGAGTGACACAATTTCCAGCCTTGACAGGTCTCCCATGTCAAAGTCAGGGGCCAGACAGGCGCTCCAGGAGGATAGCTGGGTAGATGAGCTGAGAAGCTCACATCTCCCAATTCTCCAGAAGCCCTCAAGCTGGCAGGAGCAGTCACTTCCCCCTGTGGGAGAACAGCTGTCCTTCCTGGGTGCCTCACCTGGGGCAGGTGCTTTGCAAGATGACGCTTGTTCTCAAGACCTGCCCTCAGCAGCCCTTGCTGATTTGGGGCTGTGACCTGCTCAGGTCTCAGCCCAGCTGGGGCAGGGACATGGCAGCCCAGCCCTGGCGAGATCCAGCCTAGACACCAAAGGAATGGTGGGCCTGGCTCCCGTGTCCCCGCGGGACCTGCAGGAAACCACGGAGAGTGGGGCTCTGCAGTGGGCTGGAGGGTCTCCGGGGGAGGATCCACTGCAGAGGGGAGTTAGGACTCACAGGGGCTGGGAAACATTTAACAACCGGCTCTCTGGGGAAAAAAAATTTGTAGCATTTGCCGATTTCTGTTACGTAATATACAATACCCCCCCATGGCCAGCTTGAAGCTACCCATGTGACCTCCTCAAGAAAGCGGTGACGCCTCTGGAGGCCACACGAATGAGAGGAGAAGCGACCCCCTCCCCACGCTGGGCTCCGTCCCCGCGTGGCCCACCCACGCGTTTCCTCGGAAGACAGAGTCCGGATCCGCTCAGTTACAAGGACAAATGGGTCTCCCAAAGTTCAACACCCGGGAAGACCGTCTTCCCAAACTCTTTCACCGAAAAGGGCTGTTGTTACCAAGTAACCTCAGTAACATGTTCATCCTAAACTTTCTCAAGGTCGTGGAGGCTTCCTGTTTCCGGGGTCAGCCGTGGGCGGGGTCTGCCGTGGGTAGAGTTCTCCTGTGGGCGGGGTCAGCCGTGGGCGGGGTCTGCCGCGGGTGGGGTCTTCTGTGGGTGGGGTCAGCTGTGGGCGGGGTCTGTCGTGGGTAGAGGTCTCCTGTGGGCGGGGTCAGCCGTGGGCGGGGTCTGCCTGGGCGGGGTCTGCCGTGGGTGGGCCCCTGTTGGAGTCCAGCCCCAGACGCCTTAACATGAGTTTCCTACCAGCAGCTCTTGAGACCTGGTGTGTGGCGGGCGCCGCCCAGGAGGGCCAGCGCTGGCTCAAACCACGCACGCTCCTCGTGGCCATAACGCCTTCTGTCAGCACCGAGGTGGCTGCTGGCGCCTCCGTCTGCCGATCGAAGGCCCTGGCGGGACGGAGTGGCGCTCCCCCGGGGTTCCCGCGAGCCGCTGGGGCCAGGGCAAGGACAGGTGCCTGTCGCGGCCTCGCCTCCCGCAGCACTTTCGGGTGCGGAGTCTGTCCGAGGGCGGCGAGCCAGAAGGCAGGGCTGACCTCGGCATTCTCGCCCCACGCTGACCCCAGCCCTCGGGGTCAAAGGCCTGGAGCAGGTCCCTGAGAGTCTCGGAGGCGCTTACACTCTTCCTGATGTCTTGTTTTCCAGGCCACGGGAGGGTGGCGAGAACCTGCAGCAGTGGGCGAGCCGGGCCTGAGACCCCTCCCCTCCATGTCGAATATCGGCCCCCGGATTTGCAATTCATGAAAAAAAAAAAAATGAGAGGACTGACCTTAGAGATCGGGTGCGTGAGTTAACAGTCTGTTTATTACAGGGAGTGTGTGTGTGTGCATGTCCACAGAAGAAAAACGCAGAGGAAGGCCAAAACTTCCATCGTGATTATCTCTGGGTTGCAGAGTATGGGCGATGTTGGTTTTCCTGACATTTTTCAGTACCCTTCATATATTCTGTGATAAGCATTTATTACATAGTCTATATATTTACATATATATGTTACCTAATGTTTATTTTACATTGTATAAAAATTAATGTAAAATTTATGGATATATGCTCATGTGAGCATTTTTATAATCAGAAAAATAAATATAGTTAAAAATGTTATAAACTATGAAATAATAAAAGAAAAAATTAATTTTGAATGAGATGCTTAGCATCAGTTTGAAATGGTTTGATTTGTAACCCCAGCTGTGTTCATAGAGGTAGAGAACTAGGACCAGATGAGTAAAAAGTAAAAGTACTGAATTCTTCTTATTAACAGGTTATTATTTCTATTTGACTTCTGTTTATTTCTAAGGTTTTGTCTTTAATAATTATATAAATATGAGGTTAACACTACTTTGAACAAGCACTGCTGGAAAGTTACAAAGCTTACAATTATCTTTTAATTTACAAAGCTTACAAGTATTGCTCAAACCTTTACAGAAATTACATAAAACAAAATAGTTTGTTGAGGGAAAGTCAGATGCTGTTCCAGTTTGCTAATGCTTCCAGACTGCAAAACACCAGAAATGGATTAGCTTTTATAAAAGGGGTTTATTTGGGAAAGACTTCCGGGAAGATGGCGGCATAGAGAGGAGTGGAAGCTAAGTAGTCCCCCTGGAACAACTAAAAAAAACCAGAAACAACTAGTAAATAATCCAGAATAACTGCAGGGGGACAAACGAGAC
>PVKY010000641.1:0-43173 GCA_004027775.1 Bradypus variegatus
CTTTGCATTTGAGCTCAGTGCTCTGCTCTCCAGGGGCTCCACTCCTTGCGTGGCAAAATCCACACTGTGCCAGCCCCCAGCCAGGACCCCGGGCAGCCCCAGGCCCTCTGGCATGACACCCCACCAACACCAGACATGTCAGGCCAGGCCAGGTTGCCGAGGCCCCTGCCAACCACGAGAACTGAGAGTCTATGCTTGGCTC
This sequence comes from Bradypus variegatus, assembly GCA_004027775.1. Classification (NCBI taxonomy): domain Eukaryota; kingdom Metazoa; phylum Chordata; class Mammalia; order Pilosa; family Bradypodidae; genus Bradypus; species Bradypus variegatus. The sequence continues at coordinate 203 of PVKY010000641.1, forward strand.
TCGGTGCAGGTGCTGACGGCTGGGAGGAGACCTTCTGTGGGGGGACAGATCCCACATGGCTTACAGGAGGGAGAGACCTCCCTCGGGAGCTTCCTGAGCCACTAGCTGCCCAAGGCGACCACTCGGTCCCTCCCCACTCCTCGGAAGCAGGATCTAACTGGATGTGAGCTCTGGATGGCTCACCTTTTCTCAGGATTGTCACATGGCACAACTATGGGGGTCTGATCACTCCCCAGACTGTGTCTTTGGGGCCCCCAGAGAATGCACTGAGCTCGTGCTTGCCCTTGAGGTAAAGGACAAGCCTCCTTGTGACATCTTCCCACACCACACACTGGAGTGAAGGAGTCACAGAAGGGAGTTCTCCAGGGGAGTATAAAATGGGGCAGCTACCGTGGAAAGCATTATGGCAGTTGCTCAAAAGGTCAGACATAGAATGGCTACACGACCCAGCAAGTCCACTCCTAGGTCTGCACCCAAAGAAACTGGAAACAAACTCAGACAGATGCTTGTACCCTAATGTTCATCGCAGCCCTATTCACAACAGCCAAAAGGTGGGAACAACCCAAGCGTCCATCAACAGAAGAACAGCTAAACAATATGCAGTCTACACACGTAAGGGAATATTATTCAGCCATAAAAAGGAATGAAGCTCTCATCCATGCTACTGGATGGATGATCCTTGACAACATTACGCTAATGCAATAAGCAAGGAAAATAGGGACAAAAACTGTATGATTCCTCTTATATGAAATACCGAGAATAAGCAAATTCATAGAATTAGAAAGTCAATTGGAGATTACCAGGGGATAGGGGAGGGAGAAGGGGGAATTGTTGCTTGGAGGGTACAGAGTGTTTGGAAATTTCGAGGTACAGTTTTTTTTTTGAAGAGAGTGCTCTGTAGAAATTAGGGGAATATACCGAAGCATAGAGGTGGAGAGAGTGGGCGGGGGCCACAGGGATTGACAGGATCACTTGTATCTTCTCTTGCCTTGGGCTGTTCTCTCTCCCCTTTCCCCAGCCCGCTTGGGGATGCATCAACCCAGCCTATCCTTGGTTCTAAGAAATCAAGAGATCCTGGATCCATCTAGAAGGTTCTCAGCCCTCAAGAGCAGGTGTCCTGCATTACCTTATGCCAAGAGGTCTCAGGAGGGAGACGTCACGGTGTCTCCACGGTGAGGACAGAACACACCCATGAGTGTTCTCCTCCTGCCTCCCGACCTGTCTCTGTTGTTGCACATCTTGGGAAGGGACAGGTGTGTGGAGGGGCTGCGTGGCCAAAATGGGGAGTTGCTGAAAAATGGCACCAAGTCAGAGCCGTAGAAAACTCCTTAAAGTGTACATCTCGGGCTGAGCCTGAAGACTGGCAGGTACCAAAACTCAACGGCATTTCCCAGGTTGGGGAGAATCGCGCTGGTTTCTAGGCAGGTGGGGGCGGGGAGACAGATGGAGAGAGGGCATAGGCCTGCATCCTGGGAACATGCGCTGCTTGATCGAGTTTTGCTGAAGCCTGAACGTGTGTTCATCCAAAGCAAGTGGGAAGCCCTCCCCTCGCCAAGCACTGTGCTAGGTACTGGGGATAAATGTTTTTCCCTGAACTCTAAAGTCATGTGTCCCTCTGCCTACACAACCTGCCTGGCTGGATGTCTGCCAAGGTATCTCAATCTTCTCATGTCCAAATCCAAACCCTGAGAGACAGCCCATTCCAGCCTGCTTCTGCCACCGTTTTCCTCGAATGACTTCCGGTTGCCTGGGCTGCAAACCCTGGAGACAGCTGTGACTTGCATCTCTCTTGCCCACTGCACACTCGATCCACCAGCAAACACTGGGGGGTCCCTCTGTGAAACAGCCCTGGAATCCACCCTCTCTGTCACCTCCTCGTGACCCCCGCAGGCCGAGCCCGACCTTCCTGCCTGGTCTCGCTGCCTCTCTGGTTTCCCCTGACCTGCCTTCCATTCCTCATTCTGCAGTGAGGCATCTCTTTAGATGCAAGTCAGATCATGCCAAAGCACTGTGGGAAAGCCCTCCGACCACTCCCCGTTTCACTGACTCAAAGCAAAGCCAGACCCCATAAGGTCCAAGTGGATCTGTTCCCTGTTCCCTCACCCCTCGCCCATTCTGTTCCAGGCGCCGGCTCCCCACTGCTCCCCCTGTGGGGCCACTTGGGTTCAAAGGTTGCACAGCTTCCCCTGCCCCTGCGTGTCCTCCCCTGCCCGCACTCCACCTGACACATGCCCAGGGGTCCTTCTGGCCACTTCCTGTCTCCTCCGAGCTGCAATTTCCTGCCTGCAGGACTCCCCTGTGGATTTCAGTCCCAAGGTTGCAACATCAACGCTCGCCGGCATTTCCACCCCGCTAGGCCACCCCACAGATTTTGGACTTGCCAGGCCCCCCAATTGCACGTACCAATTCCTTAAAATAAATCTCTTAACGTATATTCTGTTGGTTCTGTTTTTCTGGAGAATCCTGGCTGAGCTGCCATAATGAGTTACCCAAGTTGGTTGGCTGAAAACAACAGATATTTATTGTCTCGCGGTTCTGGGGGCATGAGGTCCACATCAAGTGGGGGTAGAGCCACGCACTCCGAAACCCGTGAGGGAGCACCCCTCCGCACCTCTCCAGCTTCTGGTGCTTGCTGGTCATCCTTGGCCTTCCCTGGCCTGTGGCCACCTCACTGCAACTGCTGCCCCCTCCGTCTCCACGTGGCGTCTCACCGTGTCTGCCTGTGTCTGCCTCCCAGCTTCCCTCTTCCTACAAAGACATGAGTCATCCTGAATCCATGGATCATCCTCATCCAGCTCAGACTCATCCTAGCTAATCACATCTTCAAGAGCCTTGTTCCACATAAGGTCAAATTCATGGAGCCAGGGATTAGGCTTTGAACATGACTTTTTGGGGCAGCACAGTTTCATCCACAGCATTGCCCTCTGGCCCCCAAAATCCATGTACTTCCACATGTAAAATGCTTTCACCCAATCCCAACAGCCCTCAAAGTCTTAACTCATCTTGGCATCAACTCTCAGTCCAAAATCTCATCTAAGTCAGGTAGGGGTGAGACGTGGGGGACGGTCAATCCCAGCCCCTCCGGGAAGCTCATGAAGGCAGCATTCTTGTCTGTTGTGTTCACCACTCAACCCTCAGCACATAGGATGATGCCCAACACGTGCCAGAAATGAGTAAGCACAGAACAAAGTGAGTGAGTGAAAGGAACATGTACTTGAAGGACAGCAGCGCTGGACTGATGGGTAAACCAACCCTGCAAGAGAGAGCCGAGAAGTGCCGGGTCCAGAAGTATGCCTCATTTGTCTGTCCAAAGGAAGTTCTTCCATGAACTGAAGTGTCCCAAGCTGTTCTCCCCCACTTTCCAAACCCCACTGCTTGAAAACATGGCTCCATAACCATTGTTTCTGACCCCCCCACTTCCATCTCCCCCAGCCCCCTGCTGTCTGTCATCCAGCACCGTCCCCCATTCTGATTAAATAGCTGTCACGAGACTCCCCAGTTGCAAAATGTGACAGATGCTTTCCAATACTTATTTACAGCACCCATCTTCCATCTCTCACATTATTGATCACAATCTCACTCTTACCTCTGATGGCCCACACATTCCAGCAACATTTCTGGTTGCTCCTTCTTTCAGATTCTTTTGCCCCTGGGCTCTGTCTTCAGTTCACTGGCTGCGCTCTATATCCATGCACTCAATTTGGATGATCTTACTCACGTCCATGTTTCAGCTCTCCCCCCAAATAATAGTGATCCCCAAATCAATATCTCTGACACCACATCTTCTCTGATTTCGGAGTTCATCAGACAGACACTGAGGAGAGGTAGCATGTTCTAGAGAGAAGGAACACCTTATGAACAGCACAGAGTCCTGAAAGAAAAAGAACTTGCTCACACTAGGGATGGGGTTGCTTAGTATGGATAGAATATAAGCTGGAGGGAATGAGGAGGGTGAGCAGCAGGGAACAGGGCTGGAAAGAAATGCTGGGCGAATGTCCCATACATGGGAAACAGTTGGATGGAATAAATCTCGGACATCTTCCTGTAACTTTCGTTATCTGGGGAAATATGCCACCAGAACCCACAATCTCTACCTTTTGCTGCCTGTCATACCCCAAAATGGGAATCCCTTCTAGAGGTAGAAAAAGGGGCTTCAGGTCTCTCTGGTAAATCTGGCACAGTCCCTCCACCCACTCTGCAGAGACTGCATCTCATGCCTAAGCTGAAGGCTTTCGCCTTATGGGGAGAGTCACTGTGGAGTCCCTTGGGTAACCCAAGTCATCTTCCCCTCAAGGCCGAGAAGGTTGGGCATAGGGATGGGGAAGAGGTAGAGTCTCATCTCTTCCCTGGAGACCAGTGACGATGCCCAGGACCAGTACGGCTGACCCTGAGACATGGTGGCCGTGCCCACCATCAGCAGCCATGGAAGAGGCCAATTGCTCAACCCTTCAGCAATAAGCCCCTTGGGCTTCCAGAGTTGAGGCCCCCCAGCAACCCTGTACTTTCTGTTCAACCTACAGTTGAAAGAATCTCTGGATTCTTTCTTTCAATTTTAACCCCAGGCCCTTTCTCCCTGGCTCAGGGAACAGATCTTTGGGGCTTCCCCCTTTGGAGTCACTGTCAGAGCTTCTTCCAGTACTCAAGCTGCCTCCCAGCTCTTAGCCTCTGATTCAGAGCTTCCCCCAGAAAGTGGTGTATTTTATCTTTATGTGTCAGGATTTATATAAAAAGGGGATAGTTCAGCTCTAAATGTAATGACTTGGAAGAACAGCTCTCCGGTGGCCCTCTCTAGTGAACACAGCGTCAATAACATTGATAGCTAAAAATAATAACACCAGCCTAGGAGGGCCAGGGACTGCGCCAACCACTCCTCTAAAAGGGATGCAAGGAAAAGCGCTCCTGCCACTACACGTCCACACCACCGAAACGTGAGCTCCTAGAGGAGAAAGGAGAAGCAGAATGCCCAGTGGGAGCCAGTGGGTGACCAGGGCCTCCTAAGGCCCTGGGAGCCCCTTGGAGTTCTGCCAGGGGTGGGATACAAGTAACTGCTTCTGGAAGGGTGTTCCTCTCCAGCGCGAGACGCACACAACTGGCAGGGAAAGGGCTCACGCTGGGGAAACCTCAAGGAAGACTTCTGAAGAAACCCTCTTGGTAGTGTCATGAAGGTTGGGAAAGCAAAGAATGGATGGAGGGGAGAGGATAGCTCACAGGCTATGAATGCAAGCCCTGGAATGAGCCAGCCTGGATTAGAATCCTTATCGGCTTTGTGATCTGCACAAACCACGTAATTCCATGAATCTCAGTTTCCCCACCTGGAAAACAGGAACTTTTCATTGCTCACGCTATGTCAACGTCACAGGCTCTTTGAGGGAATGCAGTCAGACAGCACATGTGCAGTTTTTAGCCTCGTGCCTGGCACGTGGTTGGAGGTTTGATAAATGCTGTCACCGCCATGCTCGTTGTTGATACAGTAAAGGCAGGGATGCCGAGCACATGCAGTTCACAGTGAAATCTGGGACTGACACAAATGAACCCCACTAAGGGCCTTCTAAGGTCAGACCCTGGGAAATAAATGATACTCAGGATTAAGGTTTACCCAAGTTAGGGAGGCAGTCGTTTTTCACATGGCAAATGGATGAGGCTGGAGTATGTGCATATCATTTACTTTCAGAGCCTTCCTCTCTGGGTGTGAACACTGGGGCATGGAGAAGCTCCACCATAGAAGCAACATCAATTCCTCATGCCCTCGGGCCCGGCCACTCTGCCCTTGACAATGCTTGCTGTCTTCTCGCAGAAAGCACTAGTTGGGATAGGAATCCCCACTGGGGTGAGGCAGGCTTTGCAGCCCCTGGGTCAGCTCAGACTGTGCAGCTTTTTGCATTTCTAGAAGGATTTGCTTCCCTGAGCTCCCCTCATGCTTCCCACCTCTCTCTCTCCTGGGACTTCTGAAGAGGAAAAGCAAATTAAAGGTGAGATGTTGTGCAGGGGGATGTTGGTGGGGGAGCGCAGGGCCACGATCAAATGCCAGCCTGCAGTTAAGGCAGAGAGTCATTTAGCCGGCCAAAAATGAGCCTAAGTTAATAGAGAAGAAATCATGTGTTTTAAAATTAATAGCATAAATGTCAGCTCTGATGGCCAGGGCATTAAGCAACACAGCCACTGGAGAACACTTGGTGATGTGATTTTCTGTCTCACGTGTGCGATGAATAAGAGGGAAGAGCTGCAGCTCCCTCCACAATGCCACATTTCGGATTCAGAGATAACTTCTTTAGTAGGGTTGGAGCGTGAGAAATAAGAAAGTTGCTGTGGGGTTGCATTCAGTTAGCTGGCCTGCATGGATTTGTAATTAAATATGGTAGTTATTTGCAGCACTCTGCTCCAACTTTGGGAGTTTATTGAAGTGCCTTGCAAAAGCTCTTGGTCGGCGATGTTCCGAATCTGAGCAGGAGGAATGGGGCTGGAGGGCACCTCCGAGAACCCCATATTATTCAGAGACCACTTGAACCTGACAGCCCCTTTCTGCCTCTGCAAAGGACCCACAGGGTGGGATGGCTCACTGCCCAGGGAGCAGCACAGAACACCACATTTCCTCTGAGGTCTCCCTGGAGCTCGTCTCAGGGACAGGTGGCAGTGCCAGAGTCCCTGCATTCATGGAACCCAGCGAGAGCACAGCCCCTTCCCCCGGCTGCCTCTACAGCTTCTCTAGACAGCCGTATGCTGCTCCTCTACATTCAGTAGGAAGAAAGAGGACTGACTCAGCAGGTCGGCTATGAGAAACTGGGACAGCATGTGACTTAGATGATTCCCACATAGAGATTTTGCCATGGAGCTAAACCTTGAATTTCACAATTCCCAAGTCTCACTCTGAGGCTGGAGACACAGGTTTGACCAGGAACCCCACTCCATACCCAGCTGCCACAACCTAATAAGATGCTGCAACTTAGAACCCCTGAAGCTAGCCACCGGACCCCCATCACCAATCTCCCCTAATCCCTCATTCTGGAACTTTCACTGATGACCTATATATTGGAATGGCTCTAACTTATTAGGAATTTTCCAATAATCAAAACCAAGATAATGGGAGTTGTCTAAAAGCCAAAGGAAGTCATCAACTCCTAGGATATCGGCATGTGTTGGAGGACAGAACCTAAAGAGCAACTTCAGGTGGTAACTAGGAAAGAAGCAGTGGTGAGAAAGACTGGAGAAAATCCCAGTACCGTGCACGCTTCATGGAACCGGAAAATGTGTTGGCACCCCGTGCTTGCAGCATGGCCTTTATTACCCTCTACCTTGAATGTCTCTGTCTCCCCACTACACTGAAGACCAGAAGACAAGGGGCTCTGTCACTGGCCCTTAACATGGTCTCAACACACAGAAGACACTCAACAAATATTGGTTGAAGGAAGGAATTAAAATGTTAGTCTACAGTGATGACATATTTACACTTACACACCCAGCACTGTACACATACACAAGCTCATGCACATACACACATGCACACCGTGAACTGCCCCAGACGTACCTGATGCTTCCGGGGATAAAGCTGCTCTTGCTGTATGATGAGAGTACAGCAGTACACCAAATGCTTGCATCATTTTGCTTTCTTTCTTCCACTCAATTCTGCCACCAGAGACCTCTGTCTATTATAATCTGATTTCACCAATATAAAGCCACATTTGGAGGAATATATCACCCGCTCCCTTTATATTAGGAAAGTAAGAAGCAAACAGACTTCGCCTTGGAATCTGGCCTTTCTTTGGGGAGTTGGGATAAAAGGTGATTCCTCCTTGAAGGCTTGCTTTGGCTTTATGGGGTTTTCTATCTGCCCCCACCCTCCACACCCCCACCTGAAGAGAGGCCCCTGAAGAGCTCTTGGCTGGAACGCCAAGGACGGATGTCTCGGAAGCCTCCTCTCTATTACAATGCCACTATTATTAATGCCTTATATTTATTTTTATATTTACTTTTTCAAAGCCACTTAAATCCACTGCTTCGTTTGATCCTCCCGACAGCCTTGGGAGGCTGGCAGTGCAGGTCTCCTTATCTCCAGTTAACAGGTGAGGAAATTGAGAACTTGCAGAGGCAAAATGACTTGCCCAAGGTCACTTGGGGGTCGGCAGGAATTTTCCAGGCCCTCTGTCTGCAGCTCTCTCTTTCGTTAATCTGCTGCTCCAGGGGATGACAGACAAGCCCGAGGGCTTCCCTGTAGTGATGGTGTGGTCTACAGATGAGTCAGAGGGAGGAAACGAGCAACACAGGGAGGGCTGGCTGGGGCTCAGTCTGCTCAGGGTTTCAGCCCCAGCTGCTGTTACAGGAGAGGGGAATGGACCATGGCTGAGAAAGAGCCCTCGGCTGGCATGGGGGCAACCAGGACTTGGGAAGCAGTGACAATCTCATGCCGAGTCCAGTTGCTAGAGCAGGTAAAAAGACCTCAGGCTGCTGGGTTCTCCAACCGCGAGGCGTGACTGACTTGGAGGGTTAGAAAACCAGGGCAAGTGGAGCCAGCTTTCTACTCCTCTTCAGAGAGTCACTGCTTTCACTTAGCAGTGTCTCAACACTTGAAATCCCTCGGCAGAATCCCGACTGAGCGGATTAGGTGGGGCACACCTTTCCTCAAATTGGGGCATCAAGTACCCCAGTGGGCTTCTTCACTTCTTAGAAAAAAACAGGAAGTAACGAGGTGTTGGAGAACACCGTTCAGCACCACGGACAGCAACCTGCCATTGCCAGTTAGCCACCTGCTACCCGCTGAGCATTAGGGGAGGGGGCTTGCGGGGCGGCCTTGGCTATCTCTGTCCCATGCCTAGAAGCAGACAGCCTTCAATTATCACCTGAAAACAGCAGTCAGGGCCTATAAAGCCTCTTCCCACTGCTGATCGCCTTCATTAAATCCGAAGCATTTGATTGCTTGTCACTTGCTTTAATTCATTCCCCCATTCGAACGTCTTCCCAAAGTTTTGTCCTTTAAGAGGAACAGATTCTCCCTTGGGGGAGGGTCAGATCATGCATCATTAGGGAAGAGATCTGCGACTGGTTCTAACAGCCTGATTTTCTACTGAGATGGTGACTTCTTGAGCTCTTCTTGGAGATTACTTTACTCTTCCCAGCACACTCAGTCCATGCCAGGGTCTCAATGCAAGATGATGGCCAGTGTGGTGCATGCTCAGGTTCATAGGTCTCCTCGGAGGAAGTGGGTTTATCTGGCACTGGTGGCTGGGCCCATCAGATGTGCAGAATTCAGACTCATTCCGCTGCTGTGTGCTCACTGTGTCCACCAGGCGAGAAATGCATTTGGAGGCAGTCCTGCCTGCCCGCAGCAGATTTTCCAGATCCTGACAATTGGAGCATGTTAAGGACTAGATACAGCTGCCAGGTTTGATTTCTTAAATCAAGGCTCGCTCTGTAGGGAGGGCAGGAGGGAAAAATAAATGCAGAACCTGGCAAAGTGAGGGAGGGAGAAATGCTGGGAGCCTTGGCCTCTCTGTTACATTTCAGATCGGAGCCAATTCTTTGCAGCAAGTGACTTCCAGCTCAGGGAAGGGGGAGGGGGAGCTTCTCATGGGCAGTCTGGGGTGAGCATTGCCCAACTTAAAGTTCAAAACTGCAGGCCCTGCACAGTGAGTGACAGAAGGTGCTGGCTGAAGAATCAAAGGGTGATGGTTCATGTTTCATCTTATTTGTTTTTTCCTAAATTTGCAGATCTTCTCTCCACTTCCCTCTTGGTTTCCTGCCCTTCCTCCACTTCTCACTGCCACACCCCTCACCATGCCGTGTTCATCCCACAAGGGGTAGCTCAGGAGCAACCAGGCACCTTGACGCACCCTGGCTGCCTGGTGAAGGGGTCTGTGTGAAGACAGCCAGGTGTGTGCGAGTGACGAGTGGCCCCATGTGACGAAAGTGCTGGGGCATGGGAAGGGCAGGTGTGTGCTTGCATGTGTCGGTGTGTCTGTGGCAGGGCAGTGGGAAAGGATAGCTATTTGTGAATGATAATTAAGGAGATTTTAAAATAATAGATGAGTCCGTGTTATTCCATGTGTCAATGACAAGCACTTCCACCTGATCTTGTTCTTTTTGATTACGGCTTGGTTGGGGGTGGGCAGAGGGGGTGTGGAGAGGGGGTTGGAGATGAGCAGAGGCAGAAACAAGGTGGATTAGAGAGACTTTTGTTGCCCTTAATATGCATTTTTTTTGCAGACTGCTGACACAGCCGGATTTCATTCACAGCTCAGAATGTGTGGGGGTGCCCCAGACTGCAGACTCAAAAAGAAAATGCAAGAGACCTCTCAATAAAATGGCCTGCTTTCAGCAAAAAGTTTTAAAAAGTTTACCACCACAACCCTCTCCCCAACAGATGTTCCAAACACATACAATACACATGGACACAAACACCACAGCTGATTTAGATGTTCATTTGGTTTGGGAGCCTCGGTCTCATTATGTAATAGCACATCGCTTACTAGAGTCATGCGACTGAGCACTGCCCTGTGAGCAGCCTGTGTATTATATTCACATGTAAAAGTAGTGAGTACAACAAGGATTTCAGGAAAAGGAAGGCCACAGTCCCTTCCCCTGGAGGAAAGATTCTGGGGCTGACCCTTCCCAGGGAGCTGGGCCTGTGGGCCCCAGGGCTGGTGCAGCTTTCTTCCTGGCTGCCCCGCGTCTCTGCCCAACTACAAACCCTCATCTTCCTCCTCTCCTCTTCCCCTCAGCAGCTGATCTTGGCAAGTATCCCGCTGCTTTTGTTCATTTTCTTAAAGCGCCCTCTGAGTCCTGCTGCCTTCCTTCTCATCTGGAGATCTGCAGAGTTCCCTCTTCTCCCCAGCGAACAGCTGTGCTTGGGTAGAGCTGCCCTGAGCTGGAGAACTGGGGTCATCCCAGAGTAGAATTAGCATGTCCCAGAGCAGCCCCTGACACCCTATGGTCCCTGACCTGCAGGCCCTCAGGACGTCCAGCCTCCCAGTGCAGCAGCCCCTGACCCCTTGGGGGATGGTTCTTTGGAGGTCCACAGGCAGTAGGGAGTGAAGAGAGCAGGGATGGTGCTTGCCACACTCCAAGCTGTCCCTGAAGCAGGTGATGGACATTGCTCCCTGGTCGTGTGACCTCCCGGGGCCAAGCCCACGACTTCGCCAGCATCCTTCCCCATTGTCTGCGACAGTCCCTGGGGGTCCTTGGGAGCTGGGTGAGCCTTGCCTCAGTGCCTGGTGGAGGATTGAAAACGTGGCGATCTGGTGTGGCAGTCCTCTGGCTTGGTGTCGGCCCCAGAGCCACCCTTCTCGTGGATGAACATAGCGAGGATGTGTCCTTCCCTGGGGTGTGAAGGTCAGGTTGGGGTCATGTATAATCCCAAACAAATGCAACTTCATCAGTTTGTGGTCAGTGACCAGTTCATAGATCCTGGCCCCTCCTAGGGTGGTCTTCAAGTTGAGCCACTGGGATCAGGAACTACAGAAGCTGACAGCGTGGCTCCTACCCCCTGCCCCACTCCTGCTCTTTAGAAATTGTTCTGGACAGTTGAGCAGAAGAGTTTATTTGTCTCACTTAATCCAAAGATTTATATATTTATTTTTTAAAGCCTATGAATGACAAAACAAAGCATGTGCCTGGGAAGATGCGATTGCTATGAGTGTCCCCATCCGGCAGATTCTCCCAGTGGAGACTTTGCCATCAAGCAGATATAAAATGCAACTGGGTTGGGTCATTTTATGAGGCAAAGTGCTGAAAGCAAACAGACAGTTTGAGATGGATGTGGGCTGCTTATGCTAAGAGGTCTGAGAACCCTGAAAACGTCCCTCGGAGGCAGGGAAAGGACTCTGGGGATTTGGCTGCCTTGGTGGCACCCCACCCAGTGGCATTCTACAGACAAGGACCTACGCCTGCAAATACGGGTCAGGAAGTGTGACACTGCTATGTACCCCGCCAGCCCAGGACCAAAACCAGGCCTGAGAAGCAGAGAGTCAGGACAGGGTGTGCCAAGGTTGGCAATGTGGGGTGTCAAGGAGGTTATGGGGTAAACCAAGCCCCCCCAAAATGTGTCTGCACCCCAATTCCTAGGACCTGTGATTTTACTTGGAAATTGGGTCTTTTTGTTGTCACCAAGTTAAGATGGGGTCATATTGGATTCGGGTGGGCTCTACATTCAGTGACTGGTGCCCGATAAGAGAAGGAAGAGATCTGGACACAGAGACACAGAAGAGATGGACAAGCGGGAGAAGACAGACATGGGAAGACGGAAGCAGAGATGCACTAGGCGTGCTGCAGCCACAGCCCGGGAGCGCCAAGGGTGGCCGGCAAACACCAGGGGCTGGAGAAGGCCAGGGAGGAGCCTCCCCTGAGCTTGTGGAGGGAGCATGGCCACAGGGTACCTGGGCCTGGACCTTCCAGGTTTCAGAACTGAGCAGCAGTAAATTCCCGTTGCTCGTGGTATTTTATCATGGCAGCCCCAGGAGGCCAAGGTGGAAGAGATGGTGTCTGAGTAAGGAGACTTCAGGCAAGGGAACACATGGGCAAAGGCACAGAGGTCCACAAGCCAGAGTTTCTTTGACACGTCCTGTTGAGAGGAGTCTGTGGTCAGGAAGTTGCCAAGCCAACTTGGGACGTGACACGTAGAGAGAACAAAGCACCACCCTGCATCTGGGGCTCCAGGGAGGAAACGCCACTGGGTGTGACATCTCAGCCACCGTAGCATCCCACGTCATGTGGTGGGCAGGGTCTGGGATGAGTTTAGGGAATGGGGAGAGGCCACCTCTTCATGCCACGGCCCACCCTACACACATCGAGTTTGGAGTCTGGGGGCTTGGCAAGCCCCAGGACGGCAGAGGTGTTTCCACCGAATGAAGTGGAGGAGGGCGGAGGCCCTCAGTGAGCGTGGATGTGAACCAGCACCTCCGAGGGAGGGTGATGTTGACCCCGGTGGCAGGGACAGGCCAACCTGGTGGGGGGCATTGACGGAGGGTGGTAACTGCATTCGAGCCCCGGCATCCTGCTGCCTACAATGTGCAGAGGCAGGAGGGTGAGCTCTACAACCAGAGAGGTCCACTGGGATTCAGCTTTGGTGCCGCAGGTGCCGCTGAATGGGGGAACATGGCATGGGTGTGGAAAATGAACAAATGCATTAAAGGCTGTGTGGGGTACGGAGGTGACTCGCTAGATGGAGGTGCTAGAGAGAAGGGGGCTGGGCAGGACACCTTCTTGGGTGCAAGCAGGCAGATGGTGGCTCCACCAGGTACAAAACTGGACAGTGTCAACTCACTGCTCCGTGGGGCACCCTGAATTCTGCAGAGGTGAGGAGGGAATGGAAAGGAAAATGGGCGACCTTACTCCTGAACAGGAAGGCCCGATCCTGATTTTTACGAACACATCTTTAGTTCCTTAACACAAATGAAATAAAAATTATATACCTTGGGAGAAATCCTGGAAGAGAGGGAACCCAGATGTGGGTAAAATAAGTCCAAAACACAGATGACAGAAATTCTGCAGGCAGAGCCAAGTGTGGTGTTAGAAGAACTCCATGAAAGCGTTTCCGGTGGAGATTGTATTGTCAGTGTGATCACTGTTAAGAGTTTGTAGTTGTGATTAGCACTGTGGGGAGGTTTTCATCCAGGCTAATCCAGGCTGTTGGGGAAATCCCGGAAAGCCCACCCGAGTCTGTGGTTTGCGGACCTGCTACTGCTTCTTAAGCCTCCAGAAGAGATGAATGGGCCTCAAGGAGAACAGGCTGACGTTTTAGTGTGTCCTTCTCAGAAAAGTCCCTGTTATGTGGCCACAATGCATTTATAACCACAATTGAGCAGAGGACTCCTCCTGCGTTTACGTTTTGAGAAGGAACCCCGTTTTTTCCCCCTCTCTCTTGCTGTTGGCTCCTGCAGTCATGTGTGCCACCAAATTGTCCCTTCCTTCCCTCGTCTGTGGTAGTTCTAACACATTTAGGCCCAGCGCTCGGAGTTCTGGCAGATGTTCCCCCACTGAGGACGGGGCCTGCAGAGCTCCCGAGGGGGCTCTCCAGTTCGGTTCCGTCTGGTCCACTTTCATTAGCATGGGGGGGGGTGTCTTTTCAACCATGCTGACCCCTCTGGTCCGTCTGTCTGGGCTGTACCCAGACTCGGAACACGTCTGGGGCGAGCGGTCAATAGAAGACAAAATCTCCCAGGGTGACATGACCAGGTGAGCCTTGCCCAAAGTCAGGGCGCACTGCCTCCTCTCGGGCTTGTCTATTTTCCAGTCCGAACACTGGAGACTGACTTGTGGGTCCTCCTGGCAGGTCTTCAGCTGTGATCTCGGAATGGTCAGGCGGCTGCCGATGGAATGTACAGGCGGTTTTGTCTTCGCATGTGTGAGAAGTGAGGGGAGAAGAGAACCTTGGTGGGAAGCTGGTTTCCAAATTAGCCTGGTTTCCATCATGTCAATACTGGTTCATAAAATACGCCCATACATTGAGCTCCCCACGTGCCAGGTGCTGCACGGGCTCCTCCACATGCAGTAAGCTTCTCCCTGTCCTCTCAAACGCCCTCCGAGAAACGTGCTACTAACCCATCTTAAGGCTAAGAAACCAAAGCTTCAGCTTAAGGAAAATGCCCACAGCTCCCCGCTCATTAGCAACAGAGCCGAGGTTCAAACCCAGGGTCCCAGGCAGGCACCCCATAAATAGGTGCTGCACAAATGAACAAATGAGTGAATGAATGAATGATGTCAAACCCCAGGCTTCACACTGTTGAACTTGCCCGAGGTTTTAAAGTTTTTGCTTTTTAGGGGGAGAGGAAATGGTTGGTGGTAACTGGGGAACCCTTTCTTTTTTAATAGATCTAAGGATCTAAAAGTTAACTTAAAATATATGTGAAACTGAATAAAATACTGTTTGTTTACTTGGTATTTGGTTGTATAAACACACAAACACGGATCTGAGGACTGAGCCTCTGCCCTTCTCCTCTGGGGGGCCCTGAGCAAGTGGGGCCTGGGGGACCCCTTGGCTGGAGGCAAGAGTGTCCCAGCGGGTGCTCTGATCCGGTAGAAGCGCTAGCCCCCAGGCCTGCAGTTTTCATTTTTTTAACCTGGTTTTATTAAAAGTTCTCTCAGCATTTCCTCCTCTTCTTCCAACTGCTTGTCTTGCTAAATAGCAAGTCACATGCACAGGGAACTGACCTTCCCAACCTTATCAACATCTATTTCCCGTTATCGTTTAGAGATAACGGATCATTTATTCTCCAGGAGCGGCTGCCAGGAGGGGCACGCCCGGTAGACAGAGGTGAGTAACAATGAGTTAAATTAATGCACAGCACCTTTCGGTTGATGACAGGGAGAAGCTTCCAGATCCTGTGAGCGTGCATTTGTGTGTGTGGGTGCACATGTGTATGCGTGCATGTGTACCTGTGGTGCTGCATGTGTGTATGTGTGCTGACCTGGGAAAGGAATGGCAGGGCTGTGCGATGCAGAAGCAGCGGCGAATCGGGACTTTGCACGCTGCAGCGGGTTCTGAGGTCCTGGAGGGGCCACTGTCGAAGCAGTCCCGTGAGGGGGGCCTGCTGACGGCTGCATAGTGCGGGGGGGGCATCTCTAATTCCCGTTTGGAAAATTAATCTTCTGGCTTCTGAAGGTGTGGCGTGGGGTTTTGGAGACAGGGTCAGTGGGTAGACTTGAAAACATGCCTGAGGGGATTGGTTAAGTAAATTGTGGTCCTTCTTTGCAACAAAGTCATATTCAATCACTACAAACGGGGGGAATGACAACTTAGAAATGGGTTCTTGGAAATACCGCTAAGCACAAACAACAGCAAAACAGATAACAAAACAGTATTTACAGCATGAGCCCATTTCTGCAAAATGTTTGCACACCCTCGTGTGCGTAGAAAAACATTGGCAAGATTACACTCATGTGGGTGTTGACCAGTGGTTATTTCTGTCCGTCGGATTATGGCTGTTTTCCCCCATACTCTCTTGTGTGTGTTTTCTATAATGAGCATCTATCTACTGGGTAATGATACTTTTTAAAAGGTACCGAGTTAGTTTCAATTTAAAAAGAAAGAATCAATCCCACTGTTGGGCTCTGGGGTCTCCCAGCCCCAGGGGAGGAAGGTGAAGGTGGCATCAGAAGAAAAGAGGGTGGGAGGCAGACCCCGGGCCCGGATCTCTCAGTGCTAACGCTGCAGCCACCAGCGGCGCGGGTGTGGGGGCTGCAGCAGGGCGATGTCCCCACACTGGGGACAGTGGTCCGGGGGACAGGACGGCATCTGTGAAAAGCCAGGCCCCTCGCCTCTACCGGGGCCCCTCTCTGACGCCCTGTCCCTCCATGGTCATCCACTCACTCTGCAGACGCCGTCCTGCCCCTGGACGGGGCCCTGCTCTCAGGGGCTCTGACTCAGCAGGGCCAGGGTGGGCACCTTGCTCCAGCTGTTTTTCATCCTAAAAGTGACCCCTCCCGGTGTGGCCCCCAGCAGCTCAGTCCCGGAGGAAGAGGGGCTGGCGGAGGTGAGCTGGCCGAAGGTTCTTGGCACAGTGGCCTCCAGGAACACATGGCCCGGCCAGGCGGCCGCGGGGCCACTGACAAAGGGAATAACCATTTCCCTACGGTGGCGACAGAAGCACCGATGCTGTCAGGCATCTGTCTTGAATCCTCTGGATTCAGAGTAGCTGCAGGCAGGATCGGCCGTGGGTCTTGGGGCAACTTGCAGCCATTTCTGAGCCCCCTTCTCTGCTAAGCAAAGGAGCTGGACGAAAGCATCCCAGGGTGAACTCCAGCTCTGGCATCCGGGATGTTCTATGATCCACAGTGGGACTGCTTCAAGGGCAACCAGGCCACTACGGGCCACTCTCCCCGCTCCCCTTGGCTTTCAGGATGGGAAAGGGACTTTGGAATCCTCACCACCTTGGAGGCTCATGCCCCCCACCACACACACACTCATGAGTGCCACAGCTCCTGCTCCATGGAAGGCTTCAGCAGCGACTCCAAACTGAGGACCCAGGTGTGTTCCGACAACTCTGCCCTCGCCCACCCCCGGCCCTTGGGCTCGGCCCTCAGAGCACAGACCACACACTGGGAGACCAGGCTGTCCTGACCGCACCCAGCCAGACGCCATGCTCCCTCTGAGGCAGTTCACAGACAGGCCCCCCTGCGTGGCCAGCACTGACCTAGGAGTCAGAAGGCATGAGCCCAAGTCCCAGCTCCCCACTTCCCACCCTCTGGGCCCTCACTGCCAAGGGGGGCCATGGTCGGGGGAGGGTTAAACAGGCAGCAAAGGTAAGTCACCTGTGACACTGCGGGACTTCTCAGCATAGCATGCTCTCCTGAACTAGCCTTTTTGGAGAGCCAAAGTGCCTCCCACCCACCACGCTCCTTCTCGCATTACTGAGACAGGCCAGGACGGGCTGTGGGCTGCACATTGTGGCCCCTGCTTGGCACCACAGCCGGGGAGGGTGGCCTGGGGAGCTGAGCGGCACTGGGCGAGGGGAGTTGAGGGTGCTCGGATCCATTCTTTTCTTTCCCATCCACCCCCAACGCCCCCAAACAGAAAGAGATGACAGCGCAAAATGTCCCACAAATGACCAGAAAAGCCAGAGACACAGAGCTGCCTCCATGGGACTTGTGCCCATTTTAGAAAGATGGTTTGGCGGCAGCCACTTGAGTGTCCTGGCCCTGCCCCCTGCTCGGACAGACATAACTAAAATGGACCCACAGCCACCCTTCCACGTGCCCTGAGCCCGGTGGAGGGAGAGCCTTTGGAGGAGCCACCCTGTCCGCTCCCTCTGCCATTTCCTGGGCACCGGGCAGATGAGGGGCAGGTGGTGCTATGTCAAGCAAAACTGACTCGGGGAAGAGAAGGGCTGAGCCTCTGCCAGGCCATCTTTCAGACTAATTCCACCAAGTGAAAGTTACAAAGTTCCTTCCTTCTGCTCAGCCCGAATGCCCTCTTGGCCCACAGCCACCAGCCTGCCCCCACCGAGGGCACAGTGACTGGCAGGGAGGGTGTCTGCTGCAGGGCAGGCTGGGCCCAGCTGCTGGGTGCCAGCCCAGCCTTGGCGCTCGAGTCTAACTTATCCCTGAAGAGTGGGGCACCGAGGGATGGACCCGATGGAGCTGGGCTCCGTGGGGAACTTGCGGATGCTGGGCCTGGGGCAGGGGCGATGCCAAGGCCAGAGCCAGCCAGGGTGAGCAGGCCCAGAACCTGGCTGGAGTCTGGACCCAGCCCACTTACCAGCCGGGGGGCCACGGGTGTCCTCCGCAAGTGGATGGACTCCAAGTGGTGAGAGCAAAGCAGGCTGAGCTGGGAACCCATCCCTAACCATCTCAGCTGGAAACGTGGCCAGTCTGGGGATGGCTGGCGCTGGCACTGCCAGCTGCCCCAACCCGCCCCCTGCTTGAGACGCGGCTCATCGAGCGGACCGAGCAAGGAGCGGCGGAGCAAGGAGCGGCGGAGCTGTTAACAGATGCTGTATCCCCGGACTTGCAGGGCTCCCCTACCCCTGCCCTGCTCTGTCCCCTGCAGCTCCACTCTCGGCTGCAATGGTTTCCAACCAGACCAAATGCTTTTTACCACAGACCCCTGGTGTGGGAGATGAGGAATCGGGCCCAGTGCCCGTCCCTGGGGACCATTCCCCCTCTGCCTTCCATGATGAGTAGACGCAGGAGAACACGAGCTGACGGAGGGAGAAGGGCACATGTGGGGATGCTGGCCTCCCTGCCCCTCTGCAGAGTGGCATGGACCTGAGCTAGCCCCTAGCCCCTGGGACAGCCCCCCACAGTGGGTCTCAGCCCCCAGCCCCTGGCATTGGCTGCTCTCTGGGGAAGAGTCGGAGAGGCTGGGGGCTCGGGAACCCCTCACCCTGTCGGGCGCCCAGTCCTCCTCGGCTCTTGCGGTGAGTCCGGGAGCAAGTTTGGCCCCCACGTCCTCTTGAGGGAGTTTTCTTTCATATTCATTAACCCACTTTCTCTCTTGGCGTTTGGGCGGTGAGGGAGCCTCGGCCAAGGCTATAAATAGGCCCAGGCCCTCCCTGGGGACAGAAGTGAGCTCATCCCTGCGGCCTGGGTGCCAAGTACAATAAGGCTTCCTGAATCGGCCTGAATTCAGGCCGCGGCTGCCCAGGGAGCCCGGGCAGGGACTTGGGAGAGCCGTCGTCTGCCGGCCGTCACCAGCCTGGCCAGTGGGGCACAGCCCTCCCCTCCCTGGCCGCAGCTGCCCCTCTGGGAAAGACTTTCGGTTATTGCACCCCAGGTCAGAGGAGGCTAAGGCGAGGGAGCTGCAAAATGGCACCCACCTAAATGACTCCTGTAAACAGAGGCTTTAATAAAAAGGCAGCGAGGGAATTTACAGGCAACCTAAGGATAATTGATAATTAAAATTATTTATCTACTTACTTCCCCTGCTGGCTGATCAGTCTGTTAATTATCTGTTACGCACCACTGAGTTGCATTGCAGCCGGGTGACTGGGGAAGGGCAGGTGACAAGCAGGGAGAGGTCCCAGGATCGGCCGGTGTCCACAGACCTCGGGGCTTTGGCAAGGCCCCTCCGCGATGGAGGTGGGATGCCTGCAACTCACCATCCCACGGCCATGCCCCTCCCAGCCCCCAGGTCTCTGAGCCGGATCTGAGAACTGGCTTGGGGTGCAGCGGATCAGGGTACACACCTTTTTGCAGGAAGGGCAGCTCCCGGGACGGGTTCCTGGCAGGGGGCACCTGCAGACCCGCTCGAGGGATGTGCTGGCAGAATTTCCTACGGCTCTTCTGACTGAACCCTGCATGTGAGAAAGAAAACAAGAGAACAAAACCATTTTCAATCTCTGACTATCTGGAGAGCATCAGACGCATGCTTTCCCGCACTCTTGATTAAAGATATCACAGGACAGAGCACCATGGGAACCACAGCTGCTGAACGTTGCAAACAAGGGAACATTAGGCTGGGAGAGTTGCAGCAAGGCTCCCCGTCTGCAGCCTGTGGGGGCGGGACACAGGATGTCAGGACTGTTCCAGGATTAGAGGGGAGGGGGCTGGTGGCAAGGGGCCTGACTGGCAATGACCTGACTGCTGGGCCTGGGATGGCCATCTCGCCGTCCCCAAGGCTCCTCTCCAGCAAACAGCCTTATTGGGGAAGAACCATCAGCACCTGCCTCCTGAGCCCTGGGCTCGATTCGGGGTTGCACAGGACCCCGTGGGGTGCAGCAGTCCCTGCTGTCTGGCAGCTTGCAGTCCAGCCACGTGTGGGGTGGTTAGCAATGCTGCCTCATTTGCATTCCTGACAGCAGTCGGCATCCCCGCACGCGCTGTGATTTTCTCCTCCCTTGTCCCAGGCCTCCCCCTGCAGCTGACCACGAGGGCCTCGGGGCCCCGGCTCTCGCCAGATGCTGTGCGGTCTCGTGATGGGGAGGCCTGGGTTCTTCCCCATAGCCGCCCCCCCTTGCCAGGTATGTCACCTGCAGTAGGGACTGAGCCTGATTCCTGATTCAGCTGTGCGGTCCCCAACACCTACAGTGGGCTTGCACTTGAAGGGGGCATGAAGGGAGGGAGAGGGGAAAAGAGGGAGGGTCCCCCATTGTCAGGGGGTTTCAACCTGAGCTTTGACCTTGTCCTTGCTCAGCCCTTCCCAAATCTTCCCCTCCCGACCAGCTGTTAGCACTGCCTAGGACCACTCCCATCCCTTACCCTGATGCCCCCTCCCCAACCATGGAACATCCCTCTCTCCTCCTTGACCCCTCTGCCCCGGCCATGCTGATTTTCTTGCTGCCAAGCCCGACCTCAGGGCCCTTGTATATGCTGCTCCCCAAAGACCCTGGAATGGTCATTGGTGACTCTGCATTTAAGCCCCTCCCCCCAAAGAAGCTTTCCCTGACCTTCCAGTCCCTCTCTCCCTCCCTCCTCAGCATGCTTTCCCCCCTCACCCCGCCCCTTTCCTCAACACCTTTGTCAGCATTACTCATTCATTTGTTAGCATCACTGGCTGATATAGACTCTGTGATGATTTGGTCTGCCGTGTGGGACACAGCAACAGTGCTCAGTAAGCGACGAAAGGATGAATGAATGAATGAATGAATGAACAGCTCCATCCCCCAGCCTCATTCTTCAAATAGACTTGATTTTTGAGAGCAGTTTTCAATTACAGAAAACGTGTGCAGACAGCGTTCCCAAATCCTCTCCTTGTGAACACGCATGTCCCCATCAGCCTCTGGCAGCCCTGTGGGGTGTGTTACTGCTGAGGAACCCACAGGGCTGTGCCAGAAACCGAGGCCCCCAGTTTGTAGGGGCTGCCTCTTTGTGCCAGGCAGTTCTGTGGGCTCTGTCTGAAGTGTCAGGTCACGTGCCCCCAATACAGAATCACAGGGCACAGTTCAGCTGTCCCAACCCCCCACCCCGGGCTCCACCTGCTCACTCCTCCCAGCCTCCCCCGAAACCCCAGCACCCACTGAGCTTTCCCAAGTCTACAGGTTTGCCTTTTCCAGAATGTCCAGACTCATTCTTCAGCGCCCTGGGAGCTCCCTGCCTTCGGTCTCTCTCCCTTAGACCACACCTACCCCACCCCGGAGTTAGGTTTTCAAAGGGCCCCGGGACCCCTCTCACGTGCCCTCCCACCCTCCCGAGCCCCAGCCGTGGCCTGATCCCTGCGCCCTTCAGGCCTTCCGGCCCCCATGTTCTGTCTCTGCTGCCCACCCCTCTCCCCACCAAGTTCTGGGCCGACCCTCTGCCTGGCTGCTCTGGCTGGGGACAGGGCCTCTCTGGGGCCCGAGTGGGTCACCACTGAGCTCGATGGCAGTCCTTACACATCCCTCGGGGGGTCCCGGTACCCCCCGCCCCCCAGGCTCCCCCTCTTCTCCTCTGCCCTCTTCTCTCTGTGTCAGCTCAGCCCTGCAGCGGCTGCCACTCGACCCCTCTTGTTGACAGTGAGGGACTGGGGTGGGGGAGCGGGGACAGTCCCTGCAGGTGCACAGGGGATGGGGGCACGGAACCCACCGCCCTCCCCTGAGTGGTCCCCTCGGGGCTCTGCCTGGACTTGGGGTCTTAGTGAGGCCACGTGTTGGAGCAAGGGAGCCGTGCTCCGGGGCTCATGGCTGATCCGAGACCTCTCGCCACTCCAGGCCGAGGCTCTTCTCCCACGTCACAGCTGATGGGGTTTCCGAGGTCTCCTCACTTGTGGGGCCTGTGGGCTCTTTTGAAAATACAGCAAAAATGATGGACTGTTTTCCATAAAATGCACAGAACTACTTCTGAGAGCTCAGCACCCCCAGCCCACCCACTGACCCCTGAGATCAGATGTCTGGGGCTTGGGCCTTCAGGGGTCTCTCTCTGCTTGGGCTCCCAGAGATTGACCCCTTCGTCAGCAGAACCAGAAATGCCATTGCGCTTCCTCCCCCCAGTACACTGCACAGCACACAGCCCAGCTCCTGGGGAGCAGCCCCCAAAGCAGCTCTGTCAAGGGGCAGGAGGGAGGCCAGAGAGAGGCTGGAGGTCCGCGGGAGACAGGAGATGCACATCACAAACGAGGAACTTGGGGTGTGGAGGGACAGAGCAACCCCCCGAGTCCGGGGTGGGTGGGTGAGGGGCAGGCTTGCATCCGGGACACCCGGGCCTGGCTGGTGACCCGATGCGTCCCTCTGTCCCCATTTCCTGCCTGTCGCTTCTCAATTCTGATGATGTATCAATAACTGGATAGCAAAATGCTGCACTTAGCGGCGGCACTGTGCTGTAACGAATTGTTTTCTGAATCGATGTGTGGGGCTGTGCGTGTGGCGAGGTGGGGCTGTGTCTCCGGAGCCCCTGAGACCTGGAGGAGTCAGATGAGCAGGAGACAGGGAAGCGGGGCGGGGGACAGGAGAAGGGCCAGAGGAAGAGGAGCTTCTGAACACAGAGTCAGTGGGGTTCAGCCCCCCCCACTACCCCCGGGACAGAGGCGACGCTGCTGGTGGCTCCCTTCCTCTGTGGGAGAGTCCGAGGAGGAGGATGGGGAGCCCCAGGTGCGGGGCAGGCGACCAGATGTGCTCGAAAGCAGAGGGCCTGAGGCTCCACCGGGCAGCGTTGCAGGCTGTCGGCGCTGCTGAGCAATGACGCCAGGCTGGAGGGAGATGGTGGGGCCACTCTCAGGTGACAGTGCCTTCCTGGGGTGGGGACAGGCAGGAGAGGGCAGCTGCTGAACCCCTCACCTGCTCCTCGCAGCACAAAAAACCGACCTTGGGCTGGCCTCACCGGCAGAGACTCAGGCCTCAGAAACTGCCCAGCTCTTCTGAGCACATAAAAACACCTCAGGGCTCTCTGGGCTCATGCACTTAGGATTTTATTGGCTTAATAAAGTGTGTCGTGGCTGCCAGCAGGCCGTCCTTGGGCCCTGGTGCGTGTGAGGTGGGCAGGGTGTCCTGGGCTGCTGCCCCCTCCCTCCAGGGAAGAGAGCAGCAGGGGTGGCTGGTGGAAGGACAGGCTGCCCCGAGCCAAGGGCCACAGGGCCTGCCCCACGACAACACCCACTCCAGGACCTTCCCACACCATCCTCGGTCTCTCTGGGGTGAGCTCCTACGTCAGGAGAGGGAAGTCGGCCGAGCCATAGACTGTCTGCCAAGCACCATCTTGCTTCTTTGTGACTCAGTGTCCCCATTGCAATGTGAACTATTTACGAGCTGCCCCCTTGCTTCCAGCCCTCCTGGGCACTTGCACAGCCCCAGGAAACCCCCAGCAGCTCCACTGGGGCACGAACCATCAAACGGGGTGTGGCAGGGGCAAGGAGACCCCAGTGGCAAGGAGCAGGGGATGTCCCCAGCACAGACCCCAGGGACAGTGTTGGTGAGCCCAGGGCATGCATTCATTCACTCATTCATTTGTTCATTTAACCATCACATCCTGGGCCCGCTTACTTCATCTCTTCCCACCTGTGCCCTCACCCTGGACCCCCTGTAGACCCCTGAACTAGGCCCCAGGCTCCAGGAGTGGGGTGAGGCCAGAGAGGCCTGTGCCTGTAGCAGGGGGGATGAGGCTGGGTGGGGTCTTTTATTTTCTTCCTGGATAGAAAGAGCCCTGTGAGGACATGCCAGGCCTGAGACACTTGCCCGGACCCCCTCTTCCCACCAGGGTTCCCCAAGTCTGTTGGGGTAGCAGCCTCTCGTGCTGGGAAGGGGGAGCATGTTCCCAAGGTCAGAGCCCAGCAGATACCCCCCAGCCCAGGGGCTCCCCCACCTGGCCTCCCTTCAGCCTCCGAGACCCCCCATGTGGCCAAATGCAATGGCCCCGCCTCTGCAGGGAGGGGGCTGCTCTCTCACTCAGATCCCCACCTCCCTGCCTGGGACTGCTTCAAGGGTGCAAGGATTTGGGGCCTCAGAAAGCCAGTGAGCCTTAGAGGCTGTGAGGGGTCACCACCCTTCTGGCTCCCTGGCATCTCAGCCCTGGGTTACGAACTTGTGACTGGGGTGCAGACAATGGGTTCCTAATCAGAAAGTCCGAAAGTTCGTGGATGGATGGTTTGCTTTTTCTGATCCCTACCAAGTAGAGTGCTTTCAAGTTATACCCGAAGCCATTCCAGAGATCCAGATGGTTTTCCCGAGAGGGAGAGCAAGAGAAGGGGTCACAGACAGTCCCCGAGGGGGAACAAACAACCCCCAAACTGGCCTGTGGGATCCGGGACTTTCAAACCAAGCCAAGCTGCCATCTTTCAGCTCCATTGTGGACAAAGATGAAGAGACTGGCGCTCTCGATCAGCAAGGCACACAGCTGCTGGGGGCACAGAGCAGTCCAGACACTGAGAGCAGTCGGCAGTATCTGGAACATTCTATGATGCGGCCATTCACAGCCGGCTCGCAGTCCAGGACATCAGGCCCCTGTGCACTGAGCCTCAGCGTAGCACAAACCACCCCCCACCCCCACCCCCGTCACAAAACTTTGTCAATAACCAGGACGTTCATTGATAAAGGACGGATAAAGAGAAGGTGGCAGATTCCTGAGACCGACTTTGATGCAGCAGACAAAAGGAATGGATCAGAAACACGTAAATCAGCACAAGAAGCCCCCAAACAACACCGAAAGGAAGTAGCAATTTGCAGAAGGGTGCCTAAAAAGTGCTGCTCCCCCTAGTGAATTTCTAGAAAATTTTTTGCATCCTTAAGTTCTGCTGCCCTAGAGCTCTTCGTGCCAAAAGGAGGAGGGCTTCCTCCAGGACACCGAACCATCCCACCAGACTGGAAGGCGAGATGCCACCCAGCCACTTCGGGCTCCTCATGCCTCTGCATCATCAGGCAAAGAAGCTTCTGTACTGGCCGGGGTGGTGAGTCCTGATCAAGGAGACATAGGCAGTGACCACACCATGGAAGAACAGAAGGGCTTCTGGAACTCAGGAGCTCCCTAGGGCCTCTCTCAGTACCACCCTACCCTGTGATGAAAGTCAACAGAAAACTGCAACACTCCGATTCAGGAATGAGGGTTTGGGTTGTTCCACCAGGCAAAGACCCACGGCCAGCCGAGGAGCCTGCCGGGGTGAAGGGACCACGGAAGAAGGCAGTTATAAACATGGGCTCCAACCATGTGACCAGTTGCAGCAGCGAAGACTGTAGTGGCTGCATTTCCTCCTTGTTGTGTTATGAATATGTTTGCATGTGAACATAAAGCAAATAGCTGTATTAACTTTATGTCACAGCATTTAAGTTACAGGATATCAAGGGTAAGAGTGAATGCTACCCAAGGACTTGCACCCTCTTCTGAAAAGTTAGTTGTGTTTTCTGTTGTATGCAGGACAAATACCTTATGTTATGTGGAATATGGCTGTTATGTCTTTATTCCAGGAGTGAGCACAGATTAAGGAAATATGGATGGGTGTCAATTTGACAAAGGGCGTACTGTGATGGTTCATTTCATGCGTTAATTTGGCCTTATTGTGGCATCCAGTAGTTTGATCAAGGAAGCTCTGGCCTGATTATTGCTGCGAAGGTATTTCGTAGATGGATTTGCATCTACGGTCAATTGATTGCATCTACCATAAATAAAGGAGATTGGCCTCAGAAATTAGAGGAGTCTCCTCATCCAATCAGTTGGATATCTTAAAAGCCAGAACTGAGGATCACAATGAGGAAATAACTGAAACTAATGGAACTTAACTCATAACATTTTTGGAAATTTCCTATGTAACTACTTGTTAAATTGTACTTTGAAAGTTATTACCTTTTTGCATATATATTTCTCAATAAAGAAACAACAGAAACTGTGGAACTGTAACCCAAAACATTCTTTGAAATTTGCTCTCTACTTGTTAAATTGCACTTGGAAAGTTATCACTTCTATGTATACATGTTATATTCCACAATAAAAAAATATGATTTAAAAAAAGTCAGAAAGAAGAGTTTCTGCCTCTACTTCTGCCAGCCGGCCTCTCCCAGGGCATTCAACGTCACCTCCATTGTGCGTCCAACTTGCAGTCTGCCCTATAGGATTTGGACTCGTCGATCCCCACAGTCACATGAGCCAATTCCTATAATAAATCATATATATCCTGGTGGTTGTGCTTCTCTAGAGAACCTTGAATAATGCATATATACATTATAAAAAGACATAAGCCAATGTCGTCTATCCCTCATGGTTACATGTGCATGTAAATGTTTTTCAAAGGAGAAAAACAGACATCAAATTGATGCTCACAGCTGCCTCTGGGTGAGGGGTAAGGGGGTGGAGAATGGAGTTGGGGTGTTCAGAAGGGACTTGTACTTTATCTGAAATGCTCAATTCCTCTTATTTTTCTTAAGATTCAATGCAATCTAACAAAATGTGAACCATTACTAATTGCAGTTAGAGGAACATATGTATTTATTATATTATATGTTACCTTAATGATTATCAAAATTCTCCAAAATTTTTTGAGACAAGCATTTTAAATGGTCGGCTCCTCGAGGGAGCCGTGTGTGTGGCTGCTCAGTCGGCAGTGTAGTGTTCTGCACACTTGGGGCTCAGTAGAATCTCACTGGCTAGCAGCTGAAGAGGCTGCGATTCTGGAAGGAACCACAGAGGCCTGCCTTTCCCACACTCTCTTCATTTAAAGGACAATAAACTCATCTAGAATTGTCTCTTGAGCTGCCCACTGAGGTTGTCTTTTAGGAACAGCCAGACCTAGTGGCCTCACTGTGCAATCTCCCGGCCAAGGGGAGGTGGGTGCTGTTCGTGCCAAACGAGAGGGCCCTGAGCGTGGGACGGGGCCAGATCCTCGAGCCTCTGGTTCTAGACCATTCGTATCTCCAGCGTTCAGTCCTCCCTTGCATATTCCTCCCTGGAAAATCCAAGCATTGCCTCTGGGACCCAACCCCTGGTCTTCTGGGGAAAGTATTCCCCATGCTCAGAAGGACACGAGGAAGTGCTGGGCCAAGACGGCTTACCCCCATCCCTGCCAAGCAGACATTGTCAACAGACAAGGAATAAGAGCCTAAGTGAGCGGAGCCTCCTCTCCAGCCCCCAGGGGATGGGAGCCCTCGGGGTACAGAGAAGAGTAAGCCCCTGGAGGCTGTCCTGTTACAAGAGGCCGACCCCTGGGTACCTTACTCTGAGCTTTCCAGCAGGTTTGCGAGTGTGCTGGAGCCCGGGGGTCTCCAGGGCCAGAACTCGTTCAAGAGGATTCCCCCAGGAGCTGTTGCTACTGACAGGGGCCTCTGTGGCTGGATCAAGCGTGCCATGGCCGGGCAGAGGTATGACTGGCTCACATGTACCATGGCTGAGCAGGAGTATGCCATCTTGAGTGTGCCATGGTTGGACAAGTGTGCACCATCTTGAGCATGGCACAGTTGGGCAGGTGTGGGCCCCAGCTCCTGTTTTGCTCTCACACAGTCGCTTTCAGTATTACAAGCTAATAAAGCTGCGTGATCAAATTCCAGGTCATTACTCAAGGAAAGGGACCCCTCTGTGGCCGACAGCAAGAGTTTCAAACCAATTAAAAGCAGCCCAGTGTTTCTGCGGGCTGCCTCCGTGCCCGACACTCCAGAGGGCTCGGAGGGCCCGTGCTCACAGCGAGCAAGATGCACGAGATGTTAATGGAGACACTTAACTGCCATGCCAAGGGGGTGCTGGTAAATAAGGCCACTCAGAAGAGGTTGGGGGAGAAGTCTCCTGAGCTAACCCTGGAGGAAACTTCAATAAAAGCGAGATTGGATTGGAAACAATTCACTCTGCAAGGGATGGGCTTGTTGGTAAAGCTGGGAGGGGACTGGAGGGAGGAAAGCTATTTTATTTTCTATTAGCTCCCCTTGGTGAGTGGATGTGCCCCCTGCTGCTGGCACCAGAGTCTGCCAGGGCCCAACAGCCCCCGCTGAGCACGCTGGGAGAACCAGGGGATAATTTGCCAAGTAAAAATTGGAGAGAGCAGGGTGGGCTGAGTAGACGAGCGGAAGAGGGGTGGTTCAGTGATGGTGGGCCTGGGGCAGAACCGGGTCAGCTGGCAAACGGAGGCTGGCACACAGGCTTTAGCGGACACTGAATAGCTCAGCGTGAACCCGATTCAACCTTGAGCTGAGGGCAATCCCAGTGGGTCGGGTGCTGGACCAGGCAGGCCTGGGAACCCTCCTCACCCAGCCCCACCCACTCCCAAGGCCATGACAGCCCAGATCCTTCAGCCCTGCTTCAGGCAACCAGACTCTGCAGCCGAGATACCTTGTTCCAGTGATGGATGCCAGATTTACTGAATATGATTACAGAACACCCCGTGAAATCTGAATTCCAGATAAGCAACAAATACCTATTCAGTATAAGAATGTACCATGCAATAGTAGGGGCATACTTACACTAGCAGTTATTCATTGTTCATCTGAAATCCAAATTTAACGGGTATCCTATATTTCTATTTGGCCACTGTGCTGGTTTGGATGTATTTTGTCCCCCAAAACGCCATGTTCTTTAATGCAATCTCGTGGAGGCTGTTGTATTAGTGTTGATAGGTTGGAATCTTTGGATTAGGCTGTTTCCATGGAGATGTGACCCACCCAACTGTGGGTAATACCTTTGATTAGATTATTTCATGAAAGTGTGGCCCCATCCATTCAGCACGGGTCTTGGTTAGTTTACTGCAGCTCTATAAAGGCTCATAAACAGAAGGAGCTCAGAGCTGCTGCAGCTTTTTGAAGCTGCACCATTTTGAAGATGACCATTGAAAGTGGACTTTTGCTACTCTAGAGTTTGCCTGGGAGAAACTCAGAGAAAACCCCCAGACACCTAGAGAGAAATGTGCTGGGAGAAGGTCATTTTGAAACACAACCTGGGAGCAAGCAGATGCCAGCCACGTGCCTTCTGAGCTAACAGAGGTTTTCCGGTCACCATTGGTGTTCTTCAGTGAAGGTACCCTACTGTTGATGCCCTTGTTTGGACACTCTTATGCCTTAGGACTATAACTTTGTAATCAAATAAACTCCCTTAATAATAGCCAGTCCATTTCTGGTATTGCATAATGGCAGCATTAGCAAACTGGAACAGCAACCTTAGCTCTCAACTGTGTAACAGCCTAGCCCAAACACACACACACACACACACACACACTTCAAAGAACAGCTGGGAGCTAACACTTCACCAGAGTCTACTGTGCACCCAGCTCTTCTCACATTCTGTCTCTTTGCACCCTTCTTACAAGTCCCCCCACCCCATGGTCACCCCCATCATTCAGGCAAAGAGTCTCTGGCTCAGAGATTGTCACTTCTCCAAGGCCACACAGTCAGCAAGTGGCAAAGCCGAAACTGCACACCCTGGTCAACCGCATCCAAAGTCTCCATCTCTCCACCAAACCAGACCTGATGCATCAAATTTTGGATGTGCATTTCTAATCTAGTGATTCTGTAGCCAGGTCAATGGACAGTGTTTGAGGATATGGCTCAGCCACACAAACCTCAGAACATGGGTGCTATTTCCATTTCCAATCAAGAGAAGACCCTGAAGGCTTGCCTTGTCTGGGTTTCCTTGGCCAGGCTGTGGGTGAGCACATCTGGCTTCGAGTCAAGGTGTTGATGGTTGGCCGGATGAGGACACTCTGCTGGCAGCTGAGTTCTGAGCAAGTATCGAGCGTGACACGGATGCACGTGCCAGTATCTAGAAAAGAGACTTTTTCTCCCTTGCACACCCAGGAGGGGACAAACATGTGCCTCCTTGGGTTGAGAAGTTAAACCTGAGATTCTCTGCAAATTGGCAAGGAGTCTCCGAACCCTCGGGCTGGGCTCCCCTTAGGTGGTTTAGGAACTTGCCATGTGGTCAGAATCACAATCTTCAATGATGCCAAGGTCGAATCACAGGGTAGCTTCCTTCTTTATCTGGCCCGTCCTCTCGGCAAGGAGAGAGATTTGATTTGATTGCCAAACTTGTCCTTTATGCCAGCATGATGGTTATCATACCAGACAACTTCCATGTCTTTTACTCACTGGTTTCATGATGATTTTTCTGGGAATGGAAGTTAAGCTCACCACTTTGTCATTTCTAGAAATTTCTGCTGCCCCCTTTTTAAAGAACAATTCTCTTATGGGTTGGAAAAGATCTCCAGCATATTGTTAATAAGTCCTTGTCTCCACAAGCTGCTTAAATACTGTTGGCCAAGTTCATTAGTACAGAGAAGCTTATAGTCGGCTGGAGCTCTGTGACTACAGTTAATTCTGTAGTGAAATAAAAGCACCCTGAGTCTCTAGACCTGGGTGCTCCAGGTGTTACCTACTTAACCAGTAGCCGAGAGAAAACACATCTCAGGATAAGGAAGTAACGAGGAAGAAAGGGGTCCAGTGTGGGGCATCTAAAGTTCCAATATAGAGGATGACACCGATCATATATTAAAATCCAGGAAATGAAACTGCTGAGGATAAATGAGCCAGCGAGCTCTATTCAATGAAAACAATAGTAAATGACCCTCCATTTTAGTCTCTTAACTATTATCTCTGCATCATTCTGCTTTCTCTCTAGTCATGCAGTCAAGAAACAGTCTAGGCAATAAAGCCACGATGCTTTTATTATTTGCCTGATGGTGTTTTATTGGAAAATTTTGTGCCTGGAGTTGCATTTTGAAGTTTTACCGTGTGAGGGGGGAAGGTGTGCGGGTGGGAGAAGGAAGCTGCTGCTGTAGGATTTGGGCTTTTCTGGAGTCTGCCCCCTAGAAGGAACTGATTTGTAGATAGGTGGTTGTTTTTTTTCAGGTGACCTACTTCCTAGACAGTTTTCCCTGCTTTTCTTTTCTTCCAAGAAGTTTTGAGATATTGGGGCAGGGCAAGGAAGAGAAGCCACACTGTGTCACCAAAAGGCAGAGGCACAGGTGTGGGGCTCCATGATCCTCGGCAGCGGGGATGGGACAGGTGAGACATGCTGCACAGGTGAGGAGGTGGGGCTTGAGCAGGGAGGACAGGAAGGGTGGCAGGACAGGCTCTTCTTGTGGCCAAGATGAACCGCAGTGACCTCTTGAGCAAAACCCTGGCCAGCCGGAATGACGATGACCCAGAGGTCTTTCCCGCTCCCTGGGGCACAAAGCTGGAGGCTCCACTTGCTGGACCTCAGCCTGCGGAGCCTGAGAGAATTTTCTCCAAGAGCAGCTGCTCCTGGACCAGCTAGTGATGCTCAGCACAAAGCTGGGTCACGGGGTGGCCCGTGGCTCCCGGGACATTGCTCCATGAGCCACGCTGCACCCACCTCCCAAGCACTGCCCATGTGGGCTCTGGGTGATGAGGCTGGAATTCGCTCCTCAACTGCGTCCCTCTCAGCATGGCCTGAGCCCCAGCCACAGGAAACTCACGGGGCAAGGGTCACCAGGGGCAGCCCTGCCTGTCCCTGGAGTGAGAAGCCATGGCCGAAAGCAGGGACCCACAAGCCCCGGCTATTTGGCAGGATCCCCAGACCGTCCTGCTTGAAAAAGAGACTTGAAAATGCCCGTCAGTCCACTCTTCTGCCTTCAGGTGGGTCTCCTGTTTAATTGCCCTCCCTCAATGAGAACTGGTGCTATTTTAAAGTGTTCTCAGCATGGGATGCCCAAAAAAGTCCTTCCTTGCATCTGTCCAAAACCCTTCGTGATGTGCCACGTTCTGTCCTCGTGGGTCTGGGGAACCCTGCTCACCACCGTTGGCTGTGCTGACAACCAGCCTTCACATGGGAAAGCTGTAGCTCGCTGCTGGGGGCTCTGCCCGCCTGTTTTCTACGTGGATCTGTCCCCCCCCCCACTGAAAATAAAACCAAAACATTGGAGCAGAATTGTTACTGTTTGCAGCAAAAACAGCTCTGAGGAGGCACCCCAGTTTTCAGGATCGCGTCCGGTTCTTGCTGTCATTAATTGGTGAGTGGAAAACAGATTCTTCAGGCTCCCAAGAAGCCACCTTCCCGGCAAATTCAGTCAATCCGACACATTCTGCCGAGAGCTCTCATTCCAGAAATACTGGATCTGAAATGCAACTGCTCCGGGAGGGCCGTTCACAGCTGCACCCCAGTCCCCGGAGAGGAGACCCCCATGGCCTCAGTGATCCCGACACCCTCGCTCCGTGGAGCACAGCTCAACAACTTGACTGACGGCCTTTGTATTTTAGATTCAAATAGTCTTAAAACGAAGTTAGGCTTAAAACTAGTGGGTGCCAGTGAAATGAGGGAGCCCAGGGCACAGGCCAGTCTCCTAGGGGCCCACTGCCCCCTACGAGGTCCAGCAGCCCTGAGGTCCCCACCTGGCCTCCCTGTTGGACCCACCGCCTCCTCAATGTCAGGGAAGAAAATAAAGGAAAAACCAGGACACTATACACCATATAATTCTAGCTATAGGACATTCTGGAAAAGGCAGAACTATAGAGACAGGAAAACTTTGGCTATCGCCCAGGTTCAGGAGGAGGGAAGGAGGGACAAACGGGGAGCCCAGGGGATTTTTAGGGCATTGAAACTGTTCTGCACGACACTGTAGCAGTAAATACATGACATGTTGTATCTGCCAAAACCTACAGAGCCGCACATCGCAAAGAGGGAAACTTACTGTAGCCTGTGGACTTCAGTTCATGATGATGTGTCAGTGTTGGTTCATCAGTGGCAACAAATGTATCACAGGAATGCAGGATGCTAATAATGGGGGCAAACGGGCAGGGGGTGGGGAGGGGAGGGAAAGCAGGGATATGAAAATTCTCCAGACTTTCTGAGCAACTTTTCTGTAGACCTAAAACTGCTCTAAAAATAATAGAATCTATTTAAAAACAGAACAGAACGGGACACTCTCCTGCAATTGCAGGAAGTCTTAGAGAGAACTACCACAGCGAGGGCCCCTGTGCCAGGCAGCAGCCCCAGCTTCCCAGGGACCAGCCCCCAGTGCACCCACACTCAGCCCGAGAGGCGCTTCGGGGAGTGACAGAGACACATCGGCCTCTAACGCTCCTAGAAAGTGCAGGTGACAAAGGTCTACTCTGGATGGGGCACTACAGGTGAGCTCCACCTTAGCCAGGGTCCTCGTGGGGAAGAGAGGACACGCCAGGCAGAGGGGAGGAAAGAGGGAGGCGAGAGGCAGTTAGTATTTACTGAGTGCTGCCCTGTGCAGAGAGCTGTAAGGTACAGAGCAGAGTAGGCTAAAGAAAAGAATCAGGAGTCTGGCTTGAGAAATCTATACTCTTAAATCAGGAGCTAAAACGCGTGTCCTTTAAATTGTTCTTAAAGTCACATGCAGCTGTGGGTTGAACCGACAGGCTCACATCCTCAGAGCCAGCCCGTGAATGGGACCTTATTTGGGAATCGGGCCTTTGAAGCTGGGATTAGTTGAAACGAGGCCAGACTGGCTTAGGGTGGGTCTGAATCCAGTGTAACTGGTGTCGTTATAAGAAGAGGGAAATTATAAGATGAGGGACATAAGGAAGAGCTCCGTGTGATGGCCAAGGCAGAGACTGTGGTGAAGCCCTGGCCAAGGGATGCCCAGGGGGCCGCAGACCCCGACCGCCGGAGGAGGAAGACAGAGGCGGAGGGAGAGTGGGTGGCAGGCACCTGGATTTCCGACTTCCAGTCTCCAGAACTTGGAGGCAAGACATTTCTGTTGTTTTAAGCCCCCAGTTTATGGAACTTGTTACAGCAGCCCCGGGAGACGTGCAGAGCTACAGTCACAAACGAGAACACACAGTGGAATACGGAGAAGCACCGGGAGTGAGGAGGGAAGAGATGGGTGTGGAGAATGTATGAGGGGCAAACACTGCGAGGGTGGAGGAACACAGGCTGATGGGGAGGAGGGAGAGTGCTCCAGCTGGAGAGCGGGGAGCCGCTTCCGCAGCACAGCTGCCCGTGGGGCTGGGGCAGGGACGATCATGATCTCGTTGAGACTGTAACGCTGAAGGGCTCCAAAGACGGTTCCGGGCCATCGAGCGAGGCAGCGTGGGCAGAGGGCTCAGCCAAGGCACGAAGCACGGAGCCTGGCACCAGCAAGCCCTCAATAAAAGTCAGCGCTCCCTCTCCCTTCCCCACATCGAGCAGAACAGACTGGGGGCCGTGGATCGAGTTGCTAAGAGCTGGCTGGAGAAGCCTGTTTTCCCAGCAAAGAAGAAAAGCACATCACACAGCATCCAAAGGCACCGGCAGCCCAGCCTGAGCCCTGGGGGTTGAAGCAAAGAGGAAGGAGCCATGGGAGACCCCCAGGGTCCACCACGAGGACCAGGACACCTGGCCAAGGACCGGATGGCTCCAAGGGTCTGTAGTGCTCCCGAAGTGTACATGTGTGTGCATATGTGCAGCCACTGGGGGAGAACACCTGGAGTGGCCTTTGGGTTCTCAAAGCCTGGGTGCTCTGTGAGTTAAGCAGCGATGCTGTGGCTCTCAAAGTCCCTGGCCTGGAAGCCCTTTTCCTGGCTCCAGCAGTATGCACCAGCTGTATGCACCAACTGGAGTAAAGAGGCCAGAGAAGCAGACGGGACTGACCAGCCTGGGCATGGCTGATGGGCTCCACACTCACTGAAGCGCGTGGCAGCTGCCTGCTGGGGATGCAGGGGGCCAGGGCTTGGCTCCCCACATTGCCTTCTCCATCAGCCTCTCGAAGCACCAGTGTCTCAGTGGGCACCTGGTAATAACGTCCACCGGCAGCCTTGCCCTTGAGATTGGAAGTGACATGTGGGGGCAGCACACAGCAGACACCAAAATGAGATTGGAAGTGACGGTGGGGGCAGCGGAGAAGAAGGCCTGCTGCTGATTTCCTTGATATCATGTCACTAAGAAAAATATGGAACCAAGACATCTTAAGGAAACTCAGCGGATCTGGAGAGCTTGTTTCCAGAAGCTGGCATGTCCCACTTTTGCAGTGGGGGCATGGGCTGGGTGGGCGCTCTCCCAAGTTCACCGTGGGCTCCAGGGCAGTTCACCCATGATGGCAACTCGTGAGCTGGTTGCGAGGGGTCAACGGCACAGTGAATTGAGATTTAAGCCCCACTTTCCTAGTCTAGCACGTTGGGGGTGATGGTAAGGGTTGCGTATTTTAGAGCCAAGAGCAGGCCTGCCTTGGGCAGTGGGGTTCGTGGCGGCAGCTGTGAGATGGAGCCTGCTCAGGAGGCACGGTCGTCCCACCTGCCCACCCACCTGGACTCCCCCACAGCCACCCTGCTGTGGGGAGGGTGCCCCCTGCCTCTTTCTGAGCCAGCTGCTGCTAGCCTTGCCGAGGTGGCGGCCTGCTGCCCAGCTCTCATCCATCTTGGCCAGAGATGTCCATTTGCCAGGAGCTGGCAAGAGAGATGGGCGCTGCCTGCAGCTGGCGGTGCGGGCAGCATCGTGTACATGCAGAGGCAAGTGGGTGAGTGGAAGCCCACTGTTTGCACAGACTGTTTGCTGTAAAGCCAGAGGCAGGAGGAAAACACAAGATCTTGGCATTTCCAGGCTGTTTGCAAATCTTCAGGTGCCCATTTCTTAGAGATGCTGAATCATTTGAGAGCTTCTGTGGTGCTGGGTTGCAGCCAGTGAGAGACGGAAGTGGGGGAGGCCCCTTCTCCCATGGAGCCCTTCACAGTGGGGGTTGTAGCTGCCGGGGACCCAGCCCAGCCCCACACGTGCCACTCCTGTGCATCCTTCTTCCCGCCAGGCTTGGTGGCAGTGTCGGAACATCCCCAAGACCTCCGTGGGCCTCCCCACCAGAAGTTCCAGGCATGAGGAGGGGTCTGAGTGCCAGGAGGGAGCAGAGTCATCCCCCTCACCATCCTGCGGGTGGCTTGGAAAGAGCTGGCTTTGGGTTTTGGGTGACCATCACACCCAGGAGGGAGCAGGAGAGTCTTCCCTCTGACCCTGGAGCAACCTGCCAGGCAGCAGAGGCAGCCTTGGAGCTGGCTGACATCTGGCAAAAAAAAGGGGTGCAGCTTTAGCTTCCAGGGCCTGCTCAGCACCGGGGAGTCCCTGGGGGACCCCAAGGAAGCCTGTGAGGTGAACTCCATTTCCAAGGGTTAGCGAGGAGGTGCAGATGCATTACCAGGTCCTCCCGTGGGTGGCACCTCTTCTTGGAGGCAGGGCCTGGGGCTCACCTCAGGCCTCCTTGGGGGCAGCCTCTCTGGCGGGGGCCAGGCACTTGTCACTGGCAAGTGTTTCTGCTGATGGGTCCACAGGTGTTGGAACCATGACCTCCAGCTCTGCAGCTCTCACTCCCCCCACTCTACCTGCCCCACAGTGACCCCACAAATCTGGAGCTCCGAGGAGGAGCCGGGTCCTGACTGGGGGGGAGGTCCTTGGAGCCGGGAGCATGGAGAGGGCGGAGCAGGCAGCCTTCCCTCTGCTGCACAGCTACACGGCACCACCTGGCAGAGTGCGGCTGCACCTGTGGGAGCAGGTGCTCTTTCATCTCCCCCAGCACAGCCCTAACCCCTCTGCCTCAGGCAGGGCCAGAAGGGGATGGGGGCTGGATATGCCCTGAAATGCTGTCCACAGTCCAGGGGAGGGTCACAGCCCCAGGCTGTCCTCTCTCCGGGGTTTATTTAGGTTTGCATGCAGATGGAGAGAGCCAGGTATTTAGGATTCTCAGCATATCGGAAGGGAAGGAAGGCCACAACTGGCCTATGGGAGCTGGAAGTCACAATGCATGCAGCGCGGCAAGCATGCGGCACACTCGGAGGCAGCGACTCTGTGGCTGACGTCAAAGCCCTTCGGGGACGCTGAGGCCGAGCCCATCCCCCAGCCTGGCCCCACCACCCCCTGCCCTCATTCCTGCTGGGTGCCAGGCCCCAGTATGGGGGAGGGACAGTCGGCAGAAACTGAAATGAACAAGAAATGGCTACAGGTGAGCTGCAGATTGTATCCTGAGCTGCCCCTGGCAAGCCAGTGATGGGCTCAGCCCTGGGGGTTCCACGGGGTGTGGGTGGCCTGTTGGGAAGGGGAGTATATGGCTCCCTGGGCCCAAGGGTGGTAGGGATTTGGGGGACAACTTGGGCCATCTCATCCAGAGAAAGAGCTACAACACCGAAGGGAGCTGTCCGCGGAGCCTGGGGACATCGTGGGGGAATCTTTTCGCCCCTACCCGGCCATCAGCTTTTCCCCCAATGAAATGGCCCCTGATTTCAGTCCTCCACGTGGGCAGGATCCAGGGTGGAGGAGCGAGAGGATGGAAAGGGGCTCCTTGCACGGGTCAGAGGGTCCACCCTTCCCCAGGGCGCTGTCACCTCTTCTCAAAAGAGGAAAAAGTAAATAAAAAGAACAGCACAAACTGTAAGCACAGCTGCAGCGATGCCTCCCACTCTGCTCCCAGCCGCCTCATCCTCTCCCTGCTCTGAGCACCAGCCTCTTGGATATTTATTGCTTGTTCCCTCCTAAATCATTCCTGACGGCTGCGCTGCTCGCACTCCATTACGGAGAGGCTGCGCCAAGTTGCCATTGCGTTTAGCTTGCAGAAAAAGGAGCCCCGGGGGAGACCCCCACCCGGGAGCCGTCCGGGGCTCAGCTCCGGCATGATGGACGATTATGGACCGTCTGCACTTTCAGAGGGGGAGAGATTTATGGGCAGGAGAGACAGCTAGGAGAGTGTCCATTACTATAACTCACTGCCCTCTTCAGAGATATTCTAATCAGGCATCTTTCCTTCTACTGGAAAGCCCAGGTTAAGAGCCAGCAAGAGGTGAAATCAGATGCACATTTCTGCAGATCTCCCCCCACCCCAGCATGGCTATCAAAGGCATCTGGGGGCTGGGGGCGCAGGTGGGTGGTGGAGGGACACTTGGCCTGACAAAGCAGGTGTCCCAGGAACTTCCCTATTGCCTCCCGAGGCTCCGCAGCTCCTGGCTTCTTGCAACTGGTGTTGAGAAAGCAGGAGGTGCCCTATGTTCCTCCTTTCCCAGCCCCTGCATGGATCCGGTTGAAGTTTACTGACAGCCAGGACTCATGCAGAGGGTTGCAGTAAAAACATCTGGGACTTCCTGGTGGTCTATGCAGTTTTTTATTTATGTGCACGGGGGAAAGGAAGCTGTGCCAAGTGCAGGGCTGGATGCCCTCTGTGCACTGTTTCACAATAATCGTATTCCTGTTTCATGGGCAACAGAACTAAGACCCACCTGGATGCGAGGCTGAGCCAGGTTTCTCAGCCAGGCCTGTCCAACCATCTCCAGCCCGCGGCTCGAGTACACAGATGCCAGCACAGGGTGCACCTGGCACTGTACCTGCCAGGGGCTGCCAGCTCCCTGCTCCCCAACACTCTCTCCCACAGGACTTCTACCAATATTCTCTGAGATGGCCATGGTGTGAAGACAAACAGGGACCCTTCAGGTTCTGCTCCTTTGCACCCCAGGCTCCTGGAGAAGATCCCTACAAACCAACCAAGCCAGCCCTCACATTTCTGCAGTTTGCAAAGTATTTGTGTGCTGACCTAGTCTGGATCTC
Organism: Bradypus variegatus; assembly: GCA_004027775.1. Lineage (NCBI taxonomy): Eukaryota > Metazoa > Chordata > Mammalia > Pilosa > Bradypodidae > Bradypus > Bradypus variegatus. The sequence goes on from PVKY010000641.1 coordinate 38,909, forward strand.
CCCACAGCCCTCTGCCATAGATGAAAACAGGTATTTTCATGCCCATTTTAAAGACGAGCAAACTGAGATCCAGATAGGTTAGGCAGCTTCCTCAAGGCCACACAATGAAGCAGTGGCCAAGCTGGGAATCAAGCTTGTGTCCCTGTGTCTGCAGCTTTCCTGGGAGTTTGCTGCAGGCGTGGCCACCCTTGAGAATTTCCCTCCACTGGGACCCCCTGGGCTCAGGCATGCTCCCCCTTCCTCCCCACTTCTCCCTCTGGAATTCTCAAGCCTCTGACCCTGATCCCACCTCCCAGAATCTCCCCCTTGCTGTGAACACCAAGTTTTAGGTCATAAAATATGAGGCTCTGTCCTTCGATCCACTCCCCTGGGGGGGGGGGAGGCTATGTCACCAGCACCCGGTGACCAGCGGTGAGATTCCAGGCACAGGTGCTAAATATCAGGACCACACTCAGCAGCAGTGACCCAGCTGACAAGGTTCCTGGAGTCAGGACTAAACTGGGACATGATCAGGCTGCAGCTGAGGCCAGCAGAAGGCTGAGGATCAAGCCTTTGTTGCTTTCACACACACACACACACACACACACACACATGCACGCAGGCAAACACATTTTTACTGCAGTTCTACCTGCTCCATTCTGGGAACTCACTGTGGCTTCTTCGCCTGGAAAAATCCTCTGTTCGCACCAAGCACACCCTGTTTCACTCCTTCATTTATTCATCAACTCACTCATTCATGCAGACAATTAGGACAGGGCCCTCTCTCACCCTGGGGGCAGTCATGAAGGGCTTCCTGGAGGAGAGTGTGCCCGAGATGAGCTGGCCGAGAAGGACAGGTGGGGAAGGAGGATGGTAGAGATGAGCCCTGGCAGTGCAACCGGGGCATGCCGGCTGGGGGTCTGCAGCAGAGAAGGGATGGGGGGCAATGGGGGTGGCAGGAGAAGAGGTCGATGGTGGACAGAGGCCAGCTCCCCTCTTTGATAAACCTTCTCCAAGCCTCTCTCCTTGCAGAATGGGCTGCTCTCTGCTGAGCGTGCCTTCCCAGCCAGTCTGGGACAGGGTCAGCGTGGTCCAATACACAGTGGGACACTGGACACACTCCATGGCTGTGCTGCCCAATGCCGACGTCACCGACGTCATAGCCACGGTGGCTGTGGGGCCCTTGGAAGGTGGCTGGTGTGACTGAGGAACTGAAGTTTTGAATTTTACCATCTCATTTAATCTTCAGGAGTTACATTTAAATAGCCTCATGTGGCTGGCAGTGACCGTCTTGAATGGTTTTGAACAGTGAGCTGCCAAGGTCCGCCATGGGGACGTGGCCGAGCGCAGGTTTTGATGAGACCCTCGTGTTTTGCAGCTTTGAGAATGGAGCCAGCTGCAGGCACTGAGTGGGGGAAGGGGCGTGTCTGTCTCTGCCGAGACACGCGGCCTCACCTGTGGAACCAGCTCCCACTTGTGCACGGCCAGTTCCTGCACATTGTGAGATGCAACTCTTGGCTTGGACTGAGCGGTGTCAGGGCAGGGGGCACAGGGTGGAGGTGGCCGGGAAGGAGGCTTGAGCTCCATGGCCGCTGGCCTGAGCTGTGCGTGGGCTTGAGGGGAGCAAGGAGGCAGGCGGTGGGGAGGGAGCTGAAGCAGCAGGTGCTCAGGCCCTGGCCGAAGAGGAGCAGGGGAGAAGAAATAAGGAAGGAAAGCCCAAGGAAAAACCATGGGAGCCACCCTGCAGGGACGTTGGCATCCTCTGCCCCCACCCTGTCGTACCCCAGACCCTGGCCCCTGGGTCACAGTCATCGTGGGGAGAGGGCATCTCCAGCGGACCACCCACAACCCTTCTGACCTTCCCACAGAGCTCCTCACATTCAGACGTAGGAGAATTTATGGATCCGTATTATTTCCAGCCTGACTTGGCTCTCCTTGGAAACAAATTCCCTTCTGGCTTCATTAAAATTATTATCTTCATTAGCGCTTGATATAGTACAGAGCCCGTTACAGCCGTCCAGGGGGCTCCCATAAAGGGCCCTCTCCCCACACCCACCTCCACCTGAGCAGACCCCAGCCCACATCACAGGCCACGCAGGGAAGGCAGGGGCAAGCCCCTCATCCTCCCAGCCGCTTCTCCCACCATTGCAATTACTGCCGCTGAAGGTATTCGGCCACGCCACCAACTAGCATCACCTCTGAGGACAACGTCCTTTGCCGAAGCCCCCACCGTGAAGACCGGCGACCACCCCAAACCCAGCACCCTCTCCTCCTCCTCCTGGGCAGGGGCTCTGCAGACCGGGCCTCTTCCTCACAGAGCCCGCTGGCCGCCCCCTCAGGACCCCCGTTGAGCAATGCAGAGAATCCAGAAGGGTGCCAAGCTTGGCGGCAAGTTTGTTCTAGATCTGCCTCAGGGGGTGCAGGAGAAAGGGGAGGACCTGACCAAAGTTGAGTTGAGCTCGGGCTCGGGGCAGAGAACACACAGAGATTCTGGGGCCCACTCACCTGATGGCTCATTTCTCAGGTCAGCTCGACCCCCAGCCCTGCTCCTCTCTGCCTGGTGTGCGTCTTGACAGGGATTGGCTCCAGCGAGCTCAGCAACTTGGCGGGCCTTTGGACCCTTCCATCCTGACTTCACTTTCAGATCTTTCTAGAATGGAAGACGTCACTCGCTCCCGGAGCATCTCTGCTCAAACCCCTAAGTCAGAGTCAAAAACTAACCCCCACACACTGAGCCCCTGAGGGGCGAGTGGGCCCGTGTCTGCCTCCCATGCTCTCCGTTTGAAGCAAAGGAGTCAAGCTGTCCTGAAAAATGAACCATCAGATGAACCCCCAAAACTCTGTGTGTGTGTGCACACACGCAGGCACACGTCTCCTGTTCTCCTGTCCCCTCGGTCCCCAATGGATCGTCTGGGCAGCGCCCCCTCCCACAGGCGGTTCTGCAGCTGGGCAGGGGCCTCACCGCCTGCCCTGTCCAGCTCTGGAAGTGCCTGGGGACTACCAGGAAGCCCCCACAGGCACTGCCCGGCCCCCCTCCTAGACCCTCCTCCAGCTGCCGAGACCCCTCTGCCATGCAGCAGTGCTGCTACCCTCCATGGTCCCTTTTAACACCCAAGACCCTCGCATCGTTCCCACAGAGTCTCCAAGCAGAACGGGGGGTGTGCCGGTGTGACACGCTGCTCCACTCTCAGAGGCAGAATTTTCAGGTCTGGGAGTTGGCAGGTCACTTCTCCCCAAGCCTCCCCCAGTTCTCCTTCCACCAGTCCCTGACCCTCAGATGGGGCTAAGCCAGCCCACGGGGAAACGGCCACCACGCGGCTTTGGGGTTGGGAAGTCATAGGCAGTCACTTTTAGGAGCCTGAAAGCCCCCGCCCCTCCCTCCTCGCCCCCCGCACCCAACCGAGTCCTGCTCACTCTATGGCCGGGAAGCCCCCCTGACCGTGACAGCCCCTGGAGCCTCTTCTCCAAGCCTGCAGCTCACGGGTGTGCAGAGCTCACTGGCCGGGAGAGGCGCTGGTCATTCAGCTCAGCAATCCCTTGGGCCTCTGCAGTACTGCATCTAGTGCTGCCTCGTTTTCCACCCCACGGGGGTGTGTCTTGTCCCATCAACTAAGTTGTGCACTTACAGTAAAAATAAAAGAAGAAGCAAAAGGAAAACGAACTTCTGTCTGTAGTCCCCAAGCCCTAAGCTTCTTTCCATCCATCTGCAGGGCATGCCCCCTCAGAGGGGCCCTCTGCCCACCCTGTCTGAGCGACCAGCTACCTGGACAGGGCTGTAAGAGGATAAGATGCCGCAAGACCAGCCAGTGCCCCCAGCAGGCCAGGGCTTCGGAGCCAGTCTGCCTGGCCACAGGGCCCCAAGACGGGAGACGCAGAGCAGGTGACAGCCAGTGCCCTCCAGCGGCCTGGCCCTCCCAGCCCTCCCTTCCCTCGCCACATCCTCATCCTCGGCCGCCGCTGTCTGGGGTTGAATTCTGTCTGCAAATTGGAAATCATTCCGGCCTTACAAGACTGGAATTTGAGCCCTAGGAGGGGAAGGAGCCATTTGCAGCTTTTATTTTCTTATGCTGCTGAGCAAAGCAGGGATCAGGCTGTGCACAGCTGCCAGGGAGGTGTTTTGTGATAAATCAATAAAGTGCCCAGGGTGGGGAGAGGGAAAGGAATATACAGGGAGCCCCAGGGTGCTAGGGGAGAAGGCCAGTTACAGGACCAATTTGAGCACCTGAGCCAATAAGCTAAAACGAGAGGAGAGATGGGGGGTGGGGCATACAAGATGAAGGGGGAGA
>PVKY010000642.1:0-43118 GCA_004027775.1 Bradypus variegatus
TTCACCTCTCTACATGGTTGACATTCATTTGCTTTCCCACATACAAAAACATTTTTATATTTGTGTATTTAGTAACAGTCATTGGCCACTCCAGTTTTTGCCAAGTTATACAGTCCCAGTCTTTATCATCTATCTTTACCTCCGGTGTCATACATTCTCCTATCCCACCTCTTTCAGCTTTACTCACAGATATCTTTGTTCAGTGTACTTAACAATTCTGTGCTCCTATCACACAGTATTATGCTATCTATTTTCTCAGACTTATTTTTGATGACCTCAACAGTTTTGAGGATTGTTATGTACTTTCTAGAATGTCCCTCAACTTTGTTTTTTTTCCCCCTGATGTTTTTCTCATGGTTAGACTAGGGTTATGAGTTCTTGGGAGGAAGATCACAGAGGTAAAGTACCATTCTCATCACATCATTTCAAGGATACATACTATTAACACGACATGTCCTTGTTAATGTTAGCTTGTTTACATGGTTGAGGTATTTGTTGGATTTCTCCACTGTAAAGTTACCAAAAGGATGCATTCTGTGTTGTACCCAACCAGATCACCAGAATGGGGTGGGGCAATAACCCTGGGATCTGCCTGGGGCTGATAGTAGTATCAGAGGACCCGCGAGGAAGGTAATTGTTAGAAGGCAGCATTTTAGTTCCGGGTTCAGCTGCCCCCATCTCAGCTTCAAAGGCTGGGGCTCTACTAGCTTTGGCAGGAACCTGGTCTGATTCATTTCCTCATATGCAGCACACAAGACTGTCTGCTGAATGCATGATTGGATTTTTAAAGAAGGTGATATTTCTTCATAGGTTTTTAGGAAGCTGATCAAACTTATGCAGATGTTGTGGACCAGTGTACCTGTGGGAAGGGTGTTTCTGTCTTGGGTTAGCATATTATCTTAACAATAGGTTGGATGAAAAGATGGTGCACATGTATCGAATTCTTCTGTGATAAGAAGCCAGGAGGGAGAGCTAAAAGTCACAATGTAAATATACAAAGAGGACAAAGTATCAAGTATTGCTTCTGGTCTCTTCAAATGATTACCCAAGATGTGGGAGAACTGGTTTACCAACAATGATACAAAAAAGAGCTGGGAGTTTGAGCTGAGTCAAGACTCTGCCAAATAAGCAAATACCAAAGCAGGCTGCATTAGCCGTGGCATAGCGTGCACAGTGGAGGAGGTGACTACCCTACTCTGTTGTATACTTGGTCAGATCCACCTAGAGCATTGGGGTGTGTGTTATGGGTCAGAAGGTGACCAGACTAAGGGGCCTGGAAACCAGGTCACATGACAAGAGAGCAGAGAACTGGAGTGGAGACAGGGTGACTGGGGCATGGTCCTTGTCACCCAGGGTCTATAGAGCTGCCCCCCAGGGAAGGAAAGCTTCATAAGGTGACCCCCTGGTGATGTGGGAGCCAGGTGACTTGCCCTGGGGTTTGTTCCCTCCTCTTCCCCACCTCTTCCTCTCCTCTTCTTCCCTTCTCCTCTTCCTCTGCCTTCCTCCCCCATACTCTTCTTCCTCCAGGCTGGTTCCCAGCACTATTCTATCCTGGGAAGAGGCAACTAAATCCCAACACAAGTCAAGGATCTTTGTTAGAATTATGGGCTGATTCAGCAGAGTAGAATTTAACTTGTAAAAACCAAGGAAAATGCTTATGCCATAATGGTGAATGAAAAAAAGCAGGATACAAATTTATATATATATATGAGGACAAAGTTAAAATGCATTGAAAACATTGGTATAAAACACTAAAATCTTAACATCAGTCACCGGGGAAGTCGGGAGTCAGAATTTTTTATTTTCTGTTTTATATATTTCTGTATTTTCAATGTTCTGCAATGGAGAGGCATTGTTTTTATAGTCAGTAAGAAAAAAAAAACTTTTTGTAATAACTTGAGAACTAATTTAACTGATTTATCTGGGATAGAGGTGGGGTGCCATGGAAGCTGTACCTGGCCACTTCCTGCCTGGCCCTGGCTGTGTGGCACCCACTCCCTCCTACCCTCCCCACAGTGGTTCTTCCATCCCTGGACTTCTCTACATGGGGCCTGGTTCCCAGCAGGCACTTGGGAAATTTTGGTAAACACATGACTTCTTGCTTGAAGAGCCATACAAGTAAGTGATTCGGGAGCAGGGAGGGGAACTGGAGCTCAGCCTCACGTGGAAAAGACCCAGGGGACAGAGAGGCCACGAGATGGCCGTGGCCAGCGGTGTTGGGCAATCTCCGGGGTAAGCTGGGCCTCTCCCCGCCCACTGCGGCTGCCGTTGGCCACCAGCCTGCCTGGCCTTGCACTGGCAGGGAACAAACACTGGCTACAGGGGGTCCTCAGGAGCTGCCCTCAGACATTGCCCCATGAGAGCACGGATTCCGCCAGCACCAACCTGGGCTGACCTTTTATACACATTCCCTAACCCACTCACCTGCCAACGGGGTCAGTGCTGTTACCCTATTTTACCTACAAGAAAACTGAGGCTCAGGAAGGTTTAGCACCAGGTTGCACAGCTAGTAAACAACAGAAGTGCCCTGAACTGCTATTCCACACTGCCTCAAAATAGTCTAAAATGCTTCAGCTTCCTGTCTGGTAGAATGGCCTCTCTCTTGCCCCTCTTGGCCTTGATATGGCCCCACTGACAGTTTAGTTATTGCATGTGATAATACTTCGTAGCGTTTGAGAAAGCGCCTCTCACTTCCTCATTGTCAGGGATGGGGGGAGCTGGAGCAAGGGTTGCAGAGACTCCCCCTCCCCCAGCCCTGGCACACATGGCTGCTCTGTGCCCTGAGGGCAGATGGCATCTCTGCAGCCTTGAGGACAGAGAGGAAAATCATAGAAAGCAGAGCTCAGGGCCCAGGTCAGGGGTGAGGGCCTGTTGCAGAGGGCACTGTGATCAGGGGCTATATGGGTCAGCTGGGATTCCTTAAATGGGCAGCTGAGTGGCATGCCTGCAGGGGTTCTTTCCATCCTTCAGATTCAAAGATTCTGCAATTCCAAGACTCTCAGATACTGACAGAAGGGTGGGGATCAATGGCAGGGCAGGGTGTTGGTGACTTCTCCATCCGAGGTCACATTCCAGATACTTCCAGAGTGTGCCCACTCAGGGCATAACCACGGAAATCCCTGTCACGTGCCAAGAATGGGGCTGTCTGTGTGGCTTTTGGTGGGCCATTTCCTGTGGGTGGCAGAGACAAGTCCCTGAGGGTCAGAGTACAGCTCTCTCAGAATTAAGAAACATTTTCTGTCGTGTATGTGGGGTATCTTGGCTAGGCCTGGGGACCCAGAGGATAATCACAGTCATTGCCCTTGGGATGGAGACAAACAGACCCAGACTACGAGGACCCAGGGGGCTCACTGCGGAAGCAGAAAGACACACAGGGGATGCAGGAGCCGGGGGAAGGGCCCCTCACCTGGGGAGTGCCCTGGGACTTTGTAGGGCCAATTCTTTCCTCCCTGCCTGTTCCAGCAAGGCCTCCAGAAACTTGTGTGGCCCACACTGGTGGCTTCGGAAGAGCCCACGATATGCTGAGTCCGTCTGCTCCCCTGGCCCCAAACCCACTTCCAGCTTCTGCCTGATTCATAACCTCCAGCTTCAGTCGCTAGACATCAGGACAGAGGTTCAGGGCTGCCTCATGTGGCCGGTTAAGTAACTGGGAAGAGGCTGGCAGTTTGTGGGCGTTGAGTAACTGCTGGGTTTCCTGAAACTTCAAGTTTCTTTCTGCACCTCTCCCTATCTTCCTCTTTCTGGGCCAGGCTGGGGGTGGAGAGTGTCCACACACCTACATTTGTTAATTTATTCATTCAGAGTCACTTGCTCACCACCTCCCCTCGTCCTGCCCTGGGCTGGGTTTGGGCGGCCCAGAGAGATGCCCATGGGGTTCTGTCCCCTTGGGTTCCCTGGCTCAGATGATGGCACCACCACCTACCCCTGCAGTGAAGGCAGAAATCCAGGCATTAGCCTGGACTCCTCGTTCATACCCCGCTCAGGTACCCCTCTCTTTTCCTGTAATGCTCTGTACTTCCCCTGTCACATTTTTTTTTAATCACCTTTTATCATAAAGGCTTGAATAGTCTTTCTTCTGTGCTTGGCTCTAAGCAGGTGCTCATCAAACATTGTTGAATGAATCATGTCCCTTCAATTCCATTTCCTTAATATTCCTTGGTCCATACCCTCCTCCCCGACATGGCCACAGCCCTTGCTCAGATCTCATCTTCTACCTGGGCTCCTCACTGGGCCGCCTGCCTCATCCCCACACGATTTTCACCCTACAGTCAGAGGGCTCATTCTAAAGCACCCATCTGACCACATTTGCCACTCTGCTTAGAGCCCTTCTCTGGCTCCCCATCTTGCATGGGAATAAGACCATATTTTGGGATGATAAAAAATATGACAGCAGATTTGGCTGGTATCTTTTCTCTGTGGAAATGCTCAGAAAGATATGCAAAAATACAAACTGGCAGTGTTACACTATTAACAAAAGATAAAGGAAGATCACAGGACAAAGTGCACTAACTAGGCGGATGGGGATGGGTTGAGAAACACATTCTTGGATGATACACACCTGCCCTGCCCTCGGAAACAGAACAGCCTGTAGCATTCTGTGCAATTAGCCAACCATCCCCTGCTCCCCACCCCCTTTTACTTCAAGCTCCTTAAGGATGAGGACTGCGTCTAATTTATCTTGGTGTTCCCAGTGCCTAGCACAGGACTTGGTACACAGTAGGTATCCAATGAATATTTGTTGAATAAATGAATCAGATGATTAAATGAACTAGTAAGTGAAGAACCAATGGCTCCAAAGTAGTTGGACAGACTAGTCCTTGTGGTTTATTCCTTTTTCAGGGTCCCAGGGGCAACACTGATCAGATAGACCTTTGGTCATATCCCAGAAAGAAAGGAATTAACTTCTGAGTGGTTGAGGGCACAGACTCTGGGGCCAGACAGCTTAGGTAGAGTCCTGGTTCCACCACTTATTAGCTGTGTGAGCTTGAGCTAGTTCTGTAACCTCTCTGTGCCTCATCGTTGTCATATATAAAATGGGGATGGTAATAATAAATATCTCAAAGTGCTGTGTAAGTACCGGCTATTATTGATGATGATGATGATGATAATGAAAATCCCCTCGTCTCCCACCCCCACTCCATTAGGTCCTCTTTTCCTACATCTACACCTATGTTTATGTCTATGTCCTTTTTCCCCACTCTAATGGTGAAATTTGAGACTTCTACCATTATTAAGCAATGCACCATAAACTTGAGAGGGTCAGGTGGCAGTCCCTGGCCTACCTTTATTTTTGCCTGATCAAAGAGAGTAAACAAAAACAATCAACAACCTGTGAAAATATCCTACAACACAAGGAGGAAGAAGATTATTCTGAATATTCAGATGAAGAGCTTACCTCTGAAATTATTTCCTTTAAGAAACAGAATAACTAACACAAAAATTTTCCATTTGGTAATTTCCAAACAAACAAATACCCCAGGAAGCTTTGATGCGGTGGTTTGCTGGGTGCTTCCCAAATGGGCGAAGAATATGAATAGGCATCTCATTGAAATGGAAATGCAAATGGTTCTCAAGCAAATGAAAGATGCCTTGTCTCACTCTCACTAAGAGAGAGGCTAACCAAAACTACAGTGAGATATGATTTTTTACCTACCTGACTGTCCAAAATTCAAGAGTTTAATATCACAGTGTTGGTGAGGCCATGGGGATTTTACTTCAGGGGACTCACCCTTCCTTCCCTTTCAGGAATGTAATTTACCTAAGATTTACTCCCTTTAGCCCCAGGGTGGGGGTCCTGACTAGCTTAAGCCTGTTAAATTTCTCCTCATTCAGAAGAGATCATCAAAATTATTGGGTGATAGACAGATGAATAGATAGATAAGTATGTAACCAAGAAGTTAGGATTTAAGGACTGATTATGATTACTGAATCATCATATAGATATTCATTTTTACTTTCTGGTATATTTTAGTAGACGGAGGGAAATACCTGAAACCTCAACTGTAATCCAGCTGCCTTGATCTCTGATAATGATTGTATAGCCTTTATCTTGTGCCCTTGTGATTGTAAAAACCTTGTGACTAACCTTCATTTGTACCCATTTATCCAGTTTTTCATCTTTAAAGTCTTATGATCACTGAAGACAGCCCCTAATGTTTATTAATGAAGGGTCTTGTGTCAGCACAGAACTAACCCACGCAAGTCCAAAGTTATCTTGATAACTGAAGCTGGTTCTAACCAAAATGGGCCTGCCTAACCTGGACAGTTAGACTTTAACCTATACCTCATCATAATCCTAAAAATCACGCTCATCATATTAAGGCCAGCATTGTCTTACATATGTTCTGTGACTAACCATGTAATCAATCTGGGCATGCTCAATAATCAGATCACCTCTGATTACATAATCTGGGGCCACTGTACTCATTATCCTAAAACCTGCCCATCTTTTGATGCTATAAAACTATCAGAATTATTGCAGTTTGAGGGGACAGATTTTAGAGAGATAGGCCATCTGTTCTGCTTCGCACCCAGCAATAAAATTCTCTCTTTGAAACCCCGGTGTCTCAGGAACTGGTCATTTGAATGCATCCAGCAAAAGAATCCACTGCCTTGGTCCGGTAATATATAGATAGATAGATAGATAATAGATAGATAGATAGATGATAGATAGATAGATAGACAGATAGATAGATAGACAGATAGATAGATAGACAGATAGACAGTGCAAATGTGGCAAAATGTTAAAATTGGTGGACTGAGTATGAGTATGGTGGGTATGTTGGAGTTCTCTGTATGGGTTTTGTATTATTTTTGCAACTTTCATGTAAGTTTGAAATTATTTCAAAATAAACAGTTTGAGAAAAAAAACTAGTGGGTAAACTTGGGCAAACTATTTAAGCCCCCTAGTTCTAGTTTCTTTATCTGGAAAATGCAGATAATAGTAGAGAGGGAAAGCAGCCAGCACAATGCCTAGCACATACTTAATAAGTGGCACATTTTATTAACTTTGTTAATTTGATACATATGAAATTAAGTATGAGTGCTTGACAAATCTAAAGATGCACAGAATCATAAACTAGAGGGCCACATTGGTTTAGTTTCCTTGGCTGCTCAAGCAAATAGCATGCAATAGGCTGGCTTATAATGGGAATTTGTTAGCTCATGGTTTTGAGGTTTCAAGGTGTCATCAAGGCGATGGTTTCTTCTAGATTAGGTTCTGGGGCTGGCTGCTGGCAATCCTTGGTCTTTGGTTCATCTGTCACATGGCAACACACATGGTGGCCTCTCCTGGCTTCTCCACTCTCTTCCAGGTTCTGTTGAATTTCAGCTTCTTGCTTCATATGGCTTTGTCTGAATCTCATTCTGTTTATAAAGGACTCCAGTAACAGGGTTATGACCCATCCTGATTGAGGTGGGCCACACCTTAACTGAAGTAGCCTCATCAAAAGGTCCTACTTACAATAGGTTCACACTCACAGGAAAGGATTAAGTTTAAGAACATGTTTTTCTGGGATACACACAGCTCCAAACCACCACAACCATCCAAATCACTGTGGAAGATAAAGCAAGAAAAACCTTCAATGTATAGCAGAATATAAAAACAAAGCAATAAGAAAGCACAAAAATAATGAAGTAAAAATGAAACCATCAGTTATGGAATAGATAAAAATAACTTAGGCTGTGCTATTGAAGTCAAAGAGTCCCACAATGAGTTTAAAATTAAAATTAAACTAGACATTATGGAGCTTATAAGAAATATAAAAGCAAAATAGCACAGAATGTCCAAATGTATTAAAGATGATACATTTAAAAACATGGAAAGAAACCTTGGGCTAGAAAAGGACTTCTAAAAAAACAGATTGCTAAATTCAACCACAGAAAAATTAAAACATCTACATGAAAAAAAAAATCAACAATCCCCAAATCTAGTAAAGTCCTAAGGCACGTAACAAAATGGGAAAAACATTTGCAATTCAGATAACAGGCAGAGGTTCAGTCTTTCCCAAATATAAAAAGCTAACAGGAATCAATGAGACCAACAGTCTAATAGAAAAATGGCTAAAAGATAGAGTGAAAAAGGAAATGCAAATACTCTTAAATGGCTCCTTTACTATGAAAATTCTGTGAAGTTTTCTTATACATTTCTGCACCAGACCAAAAAGTATGTTTAATGTTCATTGCAGTGTTGTCAGTACTAGCAAAAATTGGAAATAACCCAAATTCCAACAATAGAGGACTGGTTAAATACTTTATGATTCACCCATACAATGGGATACTCGGCAGCCCTTAAAAAGAATGGGCTTCCAATGTACTGATCTGGAAAGAGCCCCAAGATACATTGATAAGTGACAAAATGCAATGTTTAAAATATTTTAAAATCTTATACATTGCGTGTATGTGTGGGTAATATGTGTGTGTATATATATATAGATAGATAGATATTTCGATATCTGTCTATATATGTATCCCCAAGATACATGGATAAGAACAGTGTGTTACATTCTGTGTTAAAAAAAATAAGGAAAATAAGAAGAGATTTGTATTTATACAAAGAAACTCAAGGATACACAAGAAACCAAACTCTCTCCAGTTTAGGGGTAAGGGAAGGAGTGGCAATTCAACAGATGGATGATGGGAGATGATGGGAGATTTTTCTCTGTATCTTTTTTCCCTATATTTAAAATCTTTGAACCATGTAATGTATTAGTTATTCAAAAAATTACATAAAAAGTTAAACGACATACTAAGTTTACATAAAGAAGCATAAACAAGGCTATGTTAGGTAAATGGGAACAAAATAAAGGATGGTAATAATATCAGAAATAATAAATATGGAGTCCAAAGACATTAAATGGTACAAAGGGGGATATTTTTACTTATAAAAAATTTATAATCCATAGTAAGGAAGAACTTTTGTATATTGAGAAATAGAGCATCAAAACAGATTATTAGAAATAGAAAGAGGTTGATAATAACCAAAAAAGTAGTGGAAGATACACTATTATTAGCCAGATAGGTTATATAGGCTAAAAATAAATATGGATATACATTATTTTATTTTAAAATGTTATACATATGTATGATACAACTGTCAAAAGGTGGATCCTATAAAAAAGAATACATCTCCTAAAATATCCATGGAACACATAAAAAGTAAATTCTAAAAAATAAGATACACACAGGCTACAGACTTTAATTGAACCCATGTCCTCTTCTTTCCCCAGATATCTGCAATAAAACTAGAAATTCATTATTGTGGGTGCACCCCTTCTAGTCATTTGAAACGCCTTAAGACCAAAAACTGACGTTTCCTGGAGAAGAAGAAATTCTGCCTCAAGACTACAGCAACAACTCCTGCCTGAGTTTCCCTTTGAATTTTGGGGGGATTTTGTCTCACACAATTGTATAAGCCAGTTCCTTACAATAAATCTCATCTTATATATATATGCTATAGATACATATTTAATATTATATAAATATATATATATTTCTTCTTTTGGTTCTGTTTGGAGAATGCTTACAGATATAAAAATCAAGAAATTAATAAAGATAAAAGAAGAAACTAATTAGTAAACTCTAGAACTGAGAAATAAATCCAGGTCCTTTTTAAACAAGCAAATAAAAACATTCCTTAGTATGGTACATAAAACCTTTCATGATTTGATCCTTGAGAACCTCTTAAGTTTGTGCCTTGATACTGCCCTGTCACACTCAACTCCCCCCATGCTCAACACCATACGAAACTTGCTATCTGAACTCAGGAACCAAATAGATTGATTAAGATACGTTTTTTGAATAGAACTGGTGTCCCTTGCTCTCTGAACTCTTTTTACTTGCTCACTTCCATTATCCACTAGTGAAGTGCACTGGCCCTTTAAGGCCCAGTTCAGACGCTCCCTCTTTTGGGCAGCCTTTTTGGATTCAAACAACAATACAACCCAGATTGGGAAGAGCACCGCAAGAGAGTGGGTAAATCCAACACTGCTAGCAGAGTAGATTATTGGGTTGACAGGTGAGGTTAAATCCATCTGTGGAGGTGGAGGAAAGCTGCCAATGGAGGTGGCATTTGATCTGGTTCATGAAAGAGAAATAGGACTTCAGCCTGCAATGGAGCAAGGGAAAGAGCATTCTGGGAAGAAGGAAAAACATGAGCAACAGCAGGAGTGTGTGTGTGTGTGTGTGTGCGCGCACGTGAAAGAACAGAGAGCTTTGGAGAATGGGGGGACATCCCATACATGACCGTGTTGTGGGAGGCTGAGGGGTGTGGGGAAAGGTATGGGTGGAAAAGTCAATGGGGCAGGCCACAAAGGTCCTTAAATGACACAAGAAGGGGCTTAGACTTCATCTTCCCCGTTGTGGGGGTGATGGTGAGTGGCCAGAAGCTTCTGAGCAGGATTGTGCTTTTGAGACTGTCAGATGGTCAGTTGCCTGAGCCCCACCCTCAGTGAGGTGGGGGCAAGTGGGATGGTGGGAGCTGTGAGGGAGGAAAGGGCAGCTGGTAGCCTGCCCAGGAGGAGCTGGGGGAGGCAGGGTGGGTGGCTCAGGCTCTGAGGGTCTGGAACAGGAGTTAAGGGGCCCAGTCTTGGTGTCCATTTCTCCTCCCTGACTGAGTTTCTGATTTCTGTGTGCCTCCCCCGCCACCTTCACAACTGGGAGCAGCTGGGAGGCAGCTCCAACAGTCACCATGAGGCTTTTCCACCCACCCGTCCAGCCTGGACCCAGCAGGGGCCTCTGTGGTCAGGTCTTTGTGTTTGCACAGTGGCCCTCTTTGTACTAAGCTGCTTCCCCACCCCCTCCTGCCCTTTTCTCTCTCTTGCCTGTGTCACAAAAAGCACCAACTTTGCAAAGAGGCAGACCAGGGCTCTGATCTTGCTCCTCACCCCCAGAGTCACTGTGTGACCCCGGGCAAGTCATTTTGCTTCTCTGAGTCTCAGTTTTTGGGTCTGCACAAAGGAACTATTGTGAGAAAACAAACTCCTGGCAAGAATTGGTCTGCTGCCCACTGCTGAGACCCAAACAACAAACGATGTCCGTGATGACCCCTACCCAACTCTCCTGCCGTTCACTGAGCTTTCTCTTTAGATGTCCCACCTCATCCTCACCACCACCTGGCTAGGTGACTATTATTCTCCCATTAGACAGATGAGGAATCCAGGGCCTGAGTCCAGGGCTGCCTTCATGGGCATGTGACCCATGCTTAGGAGGGCCCTGTACTTGGTTTAAGGTTCTGTTGTGCCATTTTGAAATTCTTAATTTCTGAACAAGGGACCCTGTATTTTCATTTTGCCCTTGGTCCTGCAAATTATGTAGCTGGTCCTGCTTGGGGGGAGGTGGAGCAGAGGCTTGACTAGGCCTGGACGAGGCTTCCTACCTCCCAGGGCTGCCTCCCCTGGGTGGCTGCATCCTGGCATGGTGAGAGGCAGAGTGTCTAGGCTGTGCTTGGCAAGAGAGCCCTGGCCCCTGCCCGGGAAACCTGAGGAGCACAGTTCCTGACTTGGGAGGGAAGGAGGATGGCATAGGCTGATGTAGCCGCCTAGGAAGCAAACAAGTCAAGGTTGCTGGAACCAGCCCAGCCCTGTGTAACTTGAGCCACCAGTGTGGGTCCCAAGGCCACGGCTCAGCTGTCACTCCGGGAACTCAGCAGTTTCAGGGGCAGGGGACCCATGGCAGACTCACTGGGTGATTTGGGACACTCATTTCCCCTTTCTGAACCTGCTTCCCTGTATGTAAAATGGGGATAGTGACACCTACATTGCAGGGTACTGGTGAAGATGAAAGGAGATATCTCATCACAGTGACCAAGAAGATGATCACTTTGTGGAGCTCTTATTCATTCACCCAACAAATATTATGGTACAGACCAGGTGACAAGATTAGAGCTAGGCGATGGGCATCTAACAGAGGCGTGAGGGGAGGCGGAGAGGTGGGAGGGCCCGGAGTAGCAGGCTGTATGTCAGCTTTTATCTGGAGGGTGGTGGGGCCACCACAGGGTCTGAGGCAGGCGAGGGCAAGGAGGGGCAGCAGGGACACCACCGTAACCTGTGAGGGGGTTTGGAAGTGTCACCTCCCAGTTGAGTGAGGAGGCCTGAGTCAGGACAGAAGTTCCAATCCCGGCACAGAATCCCAGAGCAGAAGCTTTTCTCAGGGGAGATGAGAGAAGTGGAGAGAGGGAAGATGAGAAGGCCTGAGCGAGCCAAACGCCCCATCAGGTTGGAGAAACAAGAAGCCTCCTAGCACACAGGGAGAGGATGAGAAGACGAGGCTGCTGGAGCTCTGCCCCTTCCCGTCCCTGCCTGCTGTTAATGGATCCCGTTTCCCTCCCTTCCCGTGGGTCCTTGTTGGGACCACCACAGTGCCTGGGCCTTCACCGTTAGCCTGTCTTGGCCTCTTGGTTCTGGGGAGACTCACTCTATGCTATTCCATCCTTTCTGATGGGGCCTTGTTGTGTGGGGCTTCCTGTGTGACTCACTGGACCTCAATTTCCTGGCTGGATCAGTGGTTCTAAATTCTTTTATCCACAGAAACCTATATTTTCCCAACAAATTCTCACCAGGAAATATCATTAAATAGAAAGATAAAAACCGAGGTGATCAGGTTGAAATAGGATGAGGGCTCCATAGAAAACCCTGGGTAGAGGGGATTCAACTGAGGGATTTAAAGCCCACTAGACTTGACCTCTAAAACCCAGGGATGAGAGTGTCAGGAAAAGATGTCAGGAGATCTAGGTTTCCAGCCCCTCATTAGATAGGATATTAATCCCTGAACCCAAGCAGCTAAGGATGATGGGCAAAATCCTGAAAAACAGATCCTCAGACAGGCTAGTGAGTAAGAGATTAGTATTACCTCCATTTTGCAGAAGAGGACATTGAGGCTCAGAGAGCAGTCACAGGAGAGAGGAAGCAAGACAGACCTGAACCCTAGGCTGACGGGTTCAAAGACAAGGCCTTTCCTTTGCTTCTTAAGACCAAGTCAACAGTTGTGGTAGCTCAGACACTGCCTGTCTTGGAGAAGCATTTCTCTGGCTGTCAGGTAAGGGCATTGAACCAGCAACTCTGCAGGAGTATCTGACACAGGCTGAGGGAAGCCTGGGTCCTCATCTTGGTATCAAAGGAATTTTTCTTCTGGGCTAAACAGCAATGACAGTAGAAGGTCTGAAGGTTTGGAGTGGGGTAGGTAGGGAGAAGTTGCTGGCTGAGGCCTTCAGTGCCTTACGGGACTGCCCAACACCGGGACCTCATGGCCTGGGCCCCACAAGGTGAGGTCATGGGGATTCCTAGCTCCCTGGAAGCAGCACAGACCTGCTTGGACAATGGGCGAAGGAGGCTGGACAAGAGGCCTTTGTGTCTCCCAGGCAGAGTTCCCAGGGGGACTACAGAGGTGGTTCAGCCACACAGGACTGTGTGTCCACTCTGCTCCAGCTTCTGGCAGGGCTGCAGCCCGTACCCTTCCTGGGCCCCTCCTGGGACAGGTGGCTGGGACCCAGTCACCTGATGCAGAGCCCGGCAGCACCCAAGGGCCCAGGGTCCTGGGCAAGCCCCTTGGCCACAGGAAGAGGCTTCAGCACCAGATGGATGGACACTGGAAGGTGGGAGGGTAAGTGTGATAGGTTTCACTTCATAAATATTAAAAGGAGGCCCTGAGAAGGACTGTAACTGGGTCAAGGTCTCCCAGTATCTGTGCGGAAGCGGGGTTAGAACCTACACTCCTGACTCCTAGACCAAAAATAGAAAGATAGGGGCATTCATCCATCCATCCATCTACACATTCCACAATTATTGAGCTCCTCCTGGATTCTAGGTATGGCACTAGGCTCCAGAAACACATTACAAACAAGGCAGACCTGATGTCTGTCCCCTGGAGCTCACGGACCAGGAAAGGGACAGACACAGGATCCGTGACCACAGAAGGCCACGCGAGTGTGGTTAAGGGCAGAGAAGGGAGTGATGTGTGTGGTGGGAGTAGTCTGAGAAGACTTCTCAAGGGAAGCCACTCAGGATGAGGGACCAAAGTGAACAGGATATTGGGAAACTGCTGGTGACTCTTTCTGGCAGGACATTAAGGAGTTGGGGGAGCAAAAGGAAAGGGGTGGGCACAGCTGGAGAGAGGCAGGATCTGAGAATGTCTGGATTTCCCCCTATGGGCAATGGGGAGCCCCCTACCCCCTCGCCCCAGCCCAGGGTTTCAAGCGAGGGAGGCGAGTTGTCAGCACGGTGCCCTGGCAGGTCCTTCAGGGGCAGGTCCCTCTGAGACCTGACCGGAAGGGCCGGGCTGGGACAGGGAGGCCGTGGGTGGGTACAAAGGTCCCGTCATGGGCAGCAGCAGGAGTCAAGCAGGTCATCGGGCAAACCTTGGAAAAGGTTAGCATGTCTGCACATCTCTCCTCACCCGCTCCCGATCTCATGTGAGGGAGGCGGGCGGCCTCCCTCCGGCCAGGCTGTGGGACCATCCCCGCCGGCCCCTCCCCGCGTAGCGCCGGGCTGGGACGCGCGGGCGGAGTCCCTGAGCTGGTGGCGGGGTGTCTGCCGCAGGGGGCGGGGGGTGGGCGGCAGGTGGTGCCAGGGTCTGTGCAGAGTCTGCCCCGCCCCCGGCCTGGCCGGCCGCGGAAGTGGGGGGCGAGGCGGGGCGAGGCGGGGCGGGGACCGCGGGGCCTCGCAAGCACATGGGTCCCTGTGGCGGCGGCGGCACGCGGACGCCAGCGCGGGCACCCGGGAGCGGCGGCGGCACCCCAGGCGCAGCACGGAGGTGAGGGGCGGACGGCCTGGAGAGGACAGAGGACAGGGAGCGGCCTGGGGACGCGGCGGGGCAGACCCGCGCCACTCCCCACTCGGCCCCAGGCAAGGAGAGCGCCCGGGGAGGCTGCGGATGTCTGAGTGGGGCGAGTTTCGGAGCCGGTGTGTACGCGCGCAACTGGGCAGTGTCAGCGCACGGGTGAGTTGGCTTGTACTTTGTCTCCTCGGTGAGTGTGGCCAGATAACCTGGGGTAGGATGTGTGGCCGCGGATTTGAGAAAGTCTGTGGGTGAGTGAGCGGGTGAGTGCGTGTGCCCCTGCCCGGCCGAGGCGCTAAACTTGTAGAACTTGTCCCTGTGTGTGCTCTGGTGTGGGATCCCCGG
The DNA here is from genome assembly GCA_004027775.1 of Bradypus variegatus. Taxonomy (NCBI): domain Eukaryota; kingdom Metazoa; phylum Chordata; class Mammalia; order Pilosa; family Bradypodidae; genus Bradypus; species Bradypus variegatus. The sequence goes on from PVKY010000642.1 coordinate 15,115, forward strand.
TGACTTGGGGCCGCATCCAGCGACCCCGGAACATCGGAAACCCGCGGTGAACCCACCGGTCCGTATGACTGGGAGGGGGAAGCCTGCAGGGAGGTGGGGTGGGGTGGGCAGTGGTGGAGGAAGGACAGTTAAGTCCCTGTTAGGGGACTTTTAGCTGGCAGGTGGTACCCTAGGAAGTCAGTCCGGGAGAAGGCAATGCCTCTGCCCCCACCCCTGCCCCCACCTCCACCCCCACCCCAAGAGCCAGGCCCAAGGGCCAGGCCCTGTCAGCAGACTAGGGCTGCTAATCTGGGGTCTTTGGGGTCCCTGGCGACCATTCCCCTCAGCTGGGCATTGCCGGCTTCCTTGGTACCTACCACAGCTGAGGTACCTGGTTTGTTTTGGATCTAATCTGGAAGAACGTTGAGGCCAGGGAAAAGTCTCTGTTATCTATCAGTGGAGGTGGGGAAAAGGGGAAGGAGAGGTTTGAACAGACCTGGCTCAAGACAAAGCTCTCAAGACACACAAACCTATTTTCCAATCTTACAGCAGCCAGTGTGTGACCCTGGGCAGGATGTATCCCTGCTCTGAGCCTCATTGGTCTCATCTGTTAAAAGGGAAAAATAATGATACAGAATTTCAGGGTTTGGGGGGTTGCTGATATGTGGGTCCTGTCAACCAATGTCTCCTCCCCAGGCAGGCTCCAGCTTTGGGTTGACTTTCAGCCCCTGGAGGGACCCTCCTGAAACTAAAATCCCAACTTTATCCATCCCTGGACTACACTTTCCCAGGACTTTCCCAGGACTTACCAAAACCCTTTAGCCTGGGACCCAAGGCCTCTGAATTGGTCCCTGCCAACCTCTCCAGCCCCCCTCCCACCTGACCCTTCACCCTCCAGTAACTGCTTGTCGTCTTCTGCACACACTAGTTTGTTGCTTGCCTCTTGACCACTGTACATGCTATTCTTACTGCCTAAAATTCCCTCCTACTCCCACCTTTCTCAACTGAAGAACTACCCAGCCTTGGGACCCAGTTCAGATGTCCCCTCCTCCTGGAAGCCTTCCTTGATCACCCAGATGGGCTGGAACTTCTTCTGGGCTCTGCAGCCCCTGTGCAGCCCTGGTCCCTCCCTGAACTGTTCTGTTCTATGTCTGTCTCTTCCTTTCCTCTCCTTCCCAGGTCTGGGGGCTCCTGGAGGGCAGAGACTGGGTCTCATTCATTTCTGTGTTGCCCATACCCTGTGCAGGGCTGAGCTGAATTAAGGGAAGAGCAACTTCCCCAGTGAGGGCCTGTGCTTAGTGGAACTCCATGTCATTGCACAGAAGGGAAACCAGAATCGGCCATCAGAGTGGGTGGTACAGGTCGTCAGAACAGTCTGGCCTGGGGCACCATAGGACCCAGAATGTGCAGGTTGAAAACCTGAATTTTATCCAGAGGCAATAGGGAGACTTGGAAAGTTTGTAAATGTGTGTGTGTGTGTGTGTGTGTGTGTGTGTGTACATGGTCAGATCAACATTTTGGAGAGATCTCTCTGGCTGCAGGGTGAGAATGGATTAGGTAGTGCTGGGTGCAGGGAGGTCAGGGTCAGGGCATTTGTGATATGACACCAGGCCCATCCAGACATTGTTTAAACCCTGAGCCCCTGCCTCTTGGTGAAGCATCTTGCCCTGAGACCTCAGATGCTCCTGCTGAGGAAGTTGGGGACACCTAGGACTCTCCTTCCCCCAGTGGGAACCGGGAGACCTGTGAGATCATCCCAGCTCTACCCCTATCTTGCTGGATGACCTTGGGACAGGTTCCTGCCCTGCCAGCCTCTAAAAAGAAGCCAGAACCAGTAGGGTCCTGCGTGTGAGAGGGTGTGGGTGGCGAGGGCCTGGCAGGGAAGGCTTGTCATGCTCTCCACTCCTCCCTGACTTGGGCTGTCCTGGGCTCTTGCCAGAGGGATTGGGGGATCACTGTGCGTGACCCCATAAAATGACTGCCTAACTTGGGCTGCAGAGTGAGGCTGGGACCCTTTCATGCCCATCCCCCTCCTGCTAAGGATGCACAGGGTTCTAAACCTTCTGTATCCCCCAAGGACCACCCAAGAGAGTGTGAGGGCATCACCGAGAGCTTTGATTTGGCTTCTCTCATGGCTGTAGCCCTTAGAGAGGCCACTACGCCTCTAAGTGTCAGCCTTCCCATCTGTTAAATGGGCATGATGCTCTTTGCCTCCTCGCATGCAAAGTTGCTATGAGGATTCCCGAGACTGGCCAGGAAAGGGCTTTGAAGGCTAAGTACAATGCCTGGGGAAGGGGTGTGATGCTCACAGGCTTAAATGTACCTTGAAGACTATGACGGACCATGAGATGCAAGAACAGGAGCTGCGCAGGCTATTTGATTTTAAATTATTGACTGCCTCCCTTGTCCCCACCCTCTGCAGTGACAATTGTGTATATTTGTGAACAGTTTACAAATGTCCCACATTTCATCCTCTACCAACCCTGGCAGAAAGGAATTATTATCCCTGTTTTGCAGATGAGGAAATAGAGGCTCAGAGAGTACCCTTCCTGAGGTCACACAAACGGGGTGGAAGCCAGGGCTCCTGCCTGCCTATCCTCTCCTATTCCTTCCCATCCAGGTCACAGAAGCCCCATCTGGATGAGGCCTAGTCCTCTGGCTTCCAGGCTGAAGGGAGTTTGAATCCTGCCCAGAGAATCTGTCTTTGGGCTTGCTTTCGGCCTGATTACCAGTCTGTTGATAAGATAACTCTGCCCAGGTCTGCCCACAGGACCAGAGAAGCATTTCTGATCAGGGGTGGGGAGGAAGAAAAGCAGGTGCCCCTGATGAAATCTTTCCTCTCCCCAAACCACATTCTGTGAGCTTGCTGGGTATACCCTTTGGCCCCACACCTTCCTCTTGGGCTGCCATTGTGTCCCCAGGCCTGAGCTCTCCCCACCACTAGGCCCTGATGGGGAGGCTGGCTATGGGGATGTTCTCTGACCTCTGAACCCATCCTACAGGCCAGTTGCAGGACTAGTCCAGGCCATGCCTGGACAAGCAGTGGGAGAGGAGGGTCTTTTTCCTGGAGGCATGGGGAGCCACAGTTGGTTCTTGAGCAGAGGAGTTCATTCATCCATTATCCCATCCCCCTAGTCCTGAGTCATTCCTTGTCAAGCATGAATCACTGGAGTCTCTGCTGGTATGTTGGGCAGCCTGGACCCTACGTCCTCCTTAATCCTTGGCCCTGGTACCTGCCACTGTCCTTGCAGCTCCCTAGAGAGGGAGGCCTGGGCACTGGGGCTGTGCCCTGCTCCGGAACTGGGGAGAAGGGCCTCCCTCACTTCCTGGGCCTATGTGACCCTCCCTTTTCTCCCTGTCTCAAGGGAGGTTCCTGGCATTGCTCTGACTTCCTGGTGAGTCTTCAGTCTCCTCAGCTTCAGATTGTGGGAGGAGTCTTGCCATGGCTGGGCAGTGGGCAGGGAAGGGATGCACCCAATCTCACAGGGAATCCAGGGCCGAGGGACTAGCTCCTGTTATTAGGACATTGTATGGTCTCCTCTCTCTTGTTTCCCTCCCTCTAGCCTCCCCTGTCCAATCTACTGTCCATGTAGCACCACCTTTGTTAAGGTCAACTCTGACTATGCCCTTCCCTGCCTAAGCTGTGCCATGGCTCCCCATTGCCCTCGGGATAGAGATCGAGCTCCTCAGCCTCACATTTGAGCCCTTCCATGGGAGTCCCTTATGCACCCCCACATTCATGACCCCCTAGCCTTCCCCTGACATTCTCACACCACTGCTACTCCTGCTATCTGCAATGTCCTCTTACCTCTTTCTTTACTTGGCAGGCTCCTAATCATCCATCAGGGCCCTGCTCAAATGACCCTTCCTTTGAGAAGCTCTCCCTGACCACCAACTCAGTAAGGGTTGCTCTGGCTCTATGGGCACTGGGTTTCCTTAGTCATGGCTTGATCACCCAGGGGCTCTTGGCCCATGTCTCTGTCTTTCATCCAATTCTGTGTTCACAGGAACCCTCTTAGGCCAGCACTTGAGGGCATTGGCAAGTGTCTACTGAGACTTTGTGGTTCCTTGGAATGTGGTTTCTGATTGATCACTCTGAGAGTACAGATTCTCGTGGTTCTGAGAATCTCAAAACCAAAGACTATCAGAAGCAAAGAGTAATAGAATTGAAGGAACATTTAGTATTCACTACTGGAACCACAGACTCTTGGAATTAGACTCTAAGAATCAAAGGATCTGGGAAGCACTCAGCAAAATAATCTCAGAATCAGACTTGCTCATAACATGTTTTACACTTTTGTAACATTTTCTACCATGGGTTCCCATTCTCACTCTTTTCCCCCAAACTGGGCCCTTCCTGCTCCTCCTCAACCCTTATCCTAGCTCCTCTTCCAGGACCCATGGCCTGAGAAGTGTTCGGGGCTCACGTGTTCCAGTGTCACACTGCAGTGATGGGCAGGTGCAGCCCCCACCTCAGGGCAGCACATGATTTGTTAACCCCCAGAGCTTCCACCTGTCCACTGTTTCACTTCTCATGAGCTATCCCGTGTAGCAGTGTGTCTCCCCATTTTACCAGAGATTAACCTGAGGCTCAGAGAGGGTGAGTGACTTGGCCAAGATTGCATAATATGGGTAGTTCCAAATTGGAGGCCAAACCTAGGGTTTTGACTCTCTGGCTGGAAGTATCTGGGTGTGATAGGGTGGGTTGAGTCCAGGGCACCGAGGCTCTGGACTAGTTCAGTTCCGCAGCCTACCATCTCCATAGCCCTGGGAAGCGCTGAAAATAATGAGAGCATGAGACCTTAGGTAACACCCTTCCTCTTTTGGGGTCTTGGTTTCCTTATTTGTAAGGAGGGCAGACTGGCCTGAGGCCTACCCACTTGGATGCTTTGAGCTCAACCCCAGAAGGTAGTTCTGCACTCAGGACCCTGGGGGTTCCCAAGAGGGAGAGAGCCTCTAAGAGGGGGCTACAGAGCCCAAGGCCCCCTAGAAGGCCTCACACCACAACAATGCCTGCTGACAGCACCTGACAGCACCCTAACACTTGCTAGCCTCCAACCTCACAACTGTTTCCTCAGACCAGTGATCCAGAAACCACACAGGGGATGACTTCCAAACTCCAAAGCTGTCCCTAACCCAGCGTTGCCCTCTCCACTCCTCTCAAGCCACAAGGATGACTGATCGTTCTCCAAACATGCTGTGTGATCTCTCGTCCCCATTTCGCTCACTCTACTTCTCTCTCTCTGCCCACCTGACTGCTACTCATCTTCCAACTTGCAGGTCAGGTGTCTTCTCCTCCGGGAAGCCTTCCTTGACCATCTCTCCATTCCCTTTAGGGGCCCTCTTGGCTCCTTCAGCCTTGGTGCTTCTGCCTCCCTCAGCTCCTGTCACCCCTGAGTTGTCATTGTCTGATTCTGGGTCTGATGCTCGCACTCGACTTTGACAGTCAGCTCCTTGAGGGCAGAGAAGGGTTTGATCCTCCAAGTCCCCAAGAACCCTGTACAGGGACAGAAATGTGACAATCTCTGTAAAGGGTGAATGAGGGAGAGAGTGTGGTGGAAGTCTGGCCTGTGCTGGGTGGGAGGAGGGTTGTCCCTGGACTGGCCTCCCTTCTCAGGATAGGAAAACCTGACTTGTGGTCCAGTTGACTGTGACTGCTATCTGCAGCCTCTGCCCCCAATTCCTGTAGGGTTTCCTGCCCCTCTTGCCTTCCTGGGTTACCTTCATCCTCCCTACCTTCTCCACCGGCTGAAATCTTATTTCTTTAAATTATCACATAGGATGAGTTTAAATCATGTTGTTTAACTATTTCAACAACCTTACAAGACAGGTACTGTCCTTACATTGAGAGGAAGCTGCGACTCACGTTTGGGCATTCAGAGATGTGCCCAGGTCCCCCAGCTGGGACTGGCATAACTGAGATTTGAACCAGAGTCTTGCCTCCATGTTCAGCTATCTAGGACTTCTCCAGAAAGGCCCAGCAGAATTTCCCACCTGTGCACTGTCCTCCCCTGTCCCCTCCATGGTGCTCAGGGCCCAGGTCCTGTATCTCCCCTCACAGCACCCCACTCTTGGCAGAGGCAGACAGCAAGGGTTTCCAGAGCCCTCTCCCCTCTCAGGCTGGACAGAGCCAGCCAGGTGGGTGGGTGGGGACATTCTGGAATGTAGTTCAGCTACCCTGAAAATTCGCAGGCGGTCCTGGGAACTGTGCCAGCTCCTCCTCTCGGCTTTGGGCTCACTAGCCCATGGCCACAGGGAGAAAGACCCGGCTTGGGGTAGGGCCAGAGCCAATCTGGGGAGAGGAGAGGGGGAAAGGAGTCTTCATGCTGGGCTTGACTCTGCCCTTGACTCACTAGGTGTTCTTGGGTGAGTCACGATCCCTTTCTGGGCCTTAGTTTCTCTAACTGTGAGATGGGTACAATAACCGTCACAGCCACTTCACGCTGGGGAAGTGCCGGGGAGAGTAAGTAGATCCTGGGCTCTGCCAGTTGGTGCTCCCTCTGGCAGAGAACTGGCCAGCCGGGCAGAACTGTGAGGCTCCAAGAGGGCTGGTGGAGCAGCTTCCTGGAGGAGAGAAGACAGGGCCTTGGAGAATAGAAGATTGTGATCAGGGACACAGCTCCTGAAGACACACAAACCAGGGCTACTTCTGCCATTTGCTAGCTTTGTGACCCTGGAGAAGTTAGTTAGCCTCTCTGAGCATCTCAGGATTAAATGAAGGCACCTAACATGGAACTTGGCACAGAGAAGCACAAAGGAAGCACTTACTGGAAGCTCTTGTAATGATGTAAGTGATAGAAGGCAAGGGAGGAGGTCCTGGAAGGGGGACTTGGTGAGCAAAGATGTGACCTTGGGGCTACTTTACATGGGCTTGAGGTGGGGGTAGAGGATGAGTTGGCTGGAGGGATGGCAGGGACCAGATGAGCCCTGCATGCCAGACTGAGGAGCTTGTACTTTAGCCTGAGTGAGAGGAAGGTTTTTGTTTGTTTGTTTGTTGCATGGAAGGATTTTAAGCCAGGTAGCACTGTGGTCATATTTGTGTCTTAGGAAGACCAGGTGGCTGCAGTGGGCAGGTGGGGGCTGCATTGGAGGCAAGGAGAGCAGCGAGGTGGTTGGAGCAGTAGACTGCAGGAGAAACAACGGGCTGACCCAAGGCAGGGGCTGCAGGCAGGGAGACCATGTGCTGCGTGTCTGAGGGGCTTCACTGGTTGAACTGACAGGACTTGGTGAGTGATGGGGCGTCATGTAAGGTGGGGGAGATAGCAGTCAGCAAGGCTGTCTCTGAGGGTAGAAACCTGGAAGGATGGGTTTCTCAGAAATGGGAGAATGACTCTGAGAAAGTGACGAGCTCCACCTTAGCTTGTTGAATCAAGGCAACTCCTAGAGAGAAGACAGGGTGTGATCGCTGGGTGGAGTGAGGTGAAAAGGTGAATGAAGCTCTTTCTTCTTGTCACTAGATTCTAGAACTGAGTGGCAGATAACTACCAGCCCGCAGGCCCATGTCAGCCTGAGACTACAGGGGCGAGGGGTACTGAGTAAACAGCTGCCCAGGGGCATTTCTGAGTGCCCCCTCCCCTGCCCTATTCCTGCTGCTGACCCATCTCCTCTCCCCACTTTCCCAGCTTGGGGACCTGGACTCAACCTGTCTCAAGCCCCATCCCCCCATTCTAGGGAAATGGAGTAGTTGGGAAAAGATCATTCAGGAGGGGGATATTCTATTTCTCCTGTGATATGTCTGAGGTTTAGGCAGATGCTGGGGCGTGCTTGTACAGAGAGGGGTCCTTCCACCAGGTAACCAGCCCCTCATGGAAGCCCTGGGCCTGATGTGTTTGTGGAGCTCCCAGGCTAGAAGGGGAGAACAGGGCTGAAATCCAGAAGAACTGGTTCTAATCTTGGCTTTATTCCTGACCTACTGTGAGGCCTTGGGCTTCAGTTTCCTCGTCAGTCAAATGTGGCTTTGGGGCAGGTGATTTCTAAAGGCCGCTCTGGGTGCTGACAGCATAGGACTTGTGAGTGAGTGTGTGTGTGTGCATGTACATCTGAGTACCACTGTGCACACCGCTGTGAATCTGTGTATCTGGTTGTGCCAGCGTCTGTGTGTGCACATGTGGTGTACGTGTGTATTTGTAACACCCATGGAGGAATGGTTAGAGGCAGGAAGGGGAGGGCGGAATGTTCTAGACAGAGACCTAACTTCAGTAAAAGTGCATTGGCAGTTACTATAGAGCGCATACCAGGCAAGGAGAGGATTGCTTGTTTCTCAGCTGTGGGATTGAAGCGCAGACCCAGGACGGAGGGATGAGGGAAGGGGCCCTGAAGGTTCATCTCAGCCCTGCAGGGTATGGGGAATCCTTGCCCCTGGCAGAGTCATCCTCCTGCAAAAGGGAGCATCTGGGGGAGGAGGCTGGGATGTGGAGCCAGGGCAATGGTGGGCTGCTGGATGGCTGGGGGTGGCAGGTTGCAGAGAGCGTTTCCACCAGGACAGCATGCCAGGTCAACTCACTGCCTCTGTGAGCCAAGGTTAGAGCAGAGGGAGCGTGGCTCTCAGGGAGGGCTCGGCTTGGCTGGCTTCCCGCCACCCCGAGCCCACACTGTTTCCACCTCCCTGTGTCTGCAGGAGCCAGCAGCACACCTGCTCTGAGAAATGCCGGAGGAGCCAAAGCAGGGCGTGGCCGGGACAGGGGGGACCTGTTTTTCCTGTTTCCCGCAGAGTTCCCTGCAGCCGGGTCCAGGCGTGTGCATTCATGAGTGAGGAACCTGAGCCAGCTGAGCATCCTGACAGCAAGCGCAGGGGCTGGTCAGGTACGTGTGTGCACGGGTGGGGCCCACTGGCTGGCAGGCTCAGGGGCCAGGTGCATGTGTATGTTCGCATGTTGGTGCGTGTGTGTGTGTGTGTGCTGGGTGCATGTTATGTATATGTGTGTGTGCATGTGCATAAGTTGAACTGGGATTAGATCAAGGGGATCGTAAGGCAGGTGCCCAGCTGTAGCCTCCACCTTGCCCTGCTCCCTCATCCTAGGCTGGGATGAACTCAGGCTTTGGAGACACACAGCCCTGGGTGTCAACACCTAATTTTTCCAGTTCCTGGCAGTGTGATCTTTAACGCGTAGCTTTACCTCTATGGGCACTATCTACCAAGGGGGAGGGAAGGGGGATGAAATGAAGATGCTGCATGGAAGCTGCTCAGCCTAGGCCTGGCCCCTAACAAGCAGAGTGAGGGCTACAAGGTTTGGGGCTCTTGACCTAGACTGACCCATGACCTGGGCCAGAGATGAGTGAGAGAAAAGAATGTGACTGGCCTCAGATAGCTGACCCATCTCCAGAATTTCCCTCTCCTGATGGCTCCCTGGCCTGTCCATAGAAGGGGCGGGACCACCTGGGCCCCTGCAGCTCTTGAAGAAAAGCCCAGGGGCCTGTCTGGGGCAGGTGCAGGGCTCAGGTGGGCTGGGCCCTCAAGAGGGCTGGAATGACCTGTGCCCACCCAGGGTCAGCAGCCGAGAAATCTGCAAGCATCAGTATCTTCTGGGAAGTCCTCAGAGGAGCAAGAGAAAGGAAAAGCACCTTCATAAAGTTCAGCCTCCTCTGGGCCCCCATAGCCCCTTGTGCATCATTCATTCATTCATGTAACAACTGCTCTGGGTCAGGCCTTTTGCTGGTTGATAAAGACAGAGAGAAAAATCAGATGGATCCAGCCCTCAGGGAGGATCTGGAATACATTGAGATAAAGGATGGAAGGACAAATTACCAGCATGGTGTGAGGTGTGCCCTGGCTGGTGAAAGTGGCTGGGGAGAGGGGAGAGCTTCAGAGAGGAGGTGATATTTGAGATAGGCCTTGAGTAGAGTGGAGTGTGTGTTTGTGTGTGTGTGTGTATGTGTGTGTGTGTGTGTGTGTGTGTGTGTGTTTGCGGGAGGGGTTGGGGTTCGGGAAAGGCTTTCCAGGCAGAAAGAACAGCCTGAAGAACGGCAGAAAAGCCCAGAAGATCATTTAAATGGCTCACATCTCTCCTCCGGACAGGGAGCTCCTCCTGGGGCAGGGCCGGCCAGAATTGAGCACAGAGGGTTGGACAAAGTTAGATGGTAGCCAGTCTCTAGGGAGCTCAGAGTGAGGCCCCAAAGGGGCATCTGGGGTCAGGAAACCCATTGGTTCTTTCCACCAGCTAGAAAGGTAGGAGAGGAGGCCCAAGGGAGAGGGCCTGGGGACTTGGCTGACTCTATAAAGCAGGGTGGGGGTTAGGAAATATGTGCTCACAGGTTGGTGAGCCAGCCTGGGAAGGGACAGGGCGGGCAGGGTCAGCCTGGACGAGGGCCATGGTGATGGAGTCCCCAGCTGGCCTGGGAGGGTAGAGGCCAGGATGTCTTAAAACAGGTGGAGGGGGCAGCTCTCGCCTTTCACGAGGATACTCAGGGAAGTCTCCACCCACCTACTTAGTACCTGAGATTCCACCATTAGTGATTAACAGGGAACTCTTAGTGCAGAGAGAGGAGATCTTGACTCTGAAGGGAAGAGGAGGTCCCTGACCCCATGCCTGAGGGGAGACAGCCCAGGCCTCTGCACTGGGGCTAGAGCAGAGCTGCCAAGTGGAGGTGGGACTGGGCCTGTGTGCTGGAGCACGGAGGAAGCCGCCCTCCCTGCCTTGAGCAGGGCAAAGAACCTTATGGGGGAAGTTTTGGGGCTGCAGTTCTCCAAGGCTGGGGGATTCGGTCTGTGAGAGGTCTGAGACTTGGGGGAACTGGGATGGGCAGGAAAGGCCTGATGTCACCCGGGGTTTTGTGGCAGTGCTGAACTTGAACCTAGGCCTACTGTCTCCTAGGTCAGGGCTCTGTCCCTGGTTGGGAACGTGGTCCTTCCACAGTCCCTCAGGCTCACACTCTGGCCCTCCACATTCCTCCTGAACCTTCAGGCAGCCCGTGACTCCCAGCTGCCTTCCAAAGAGCCAGGCCCAATGACCCCAGCCTTTGCCCATTTCCACATCCCTTGACACCCCTTCAGGGCACCCCACACTTGCCCTGCTGCCCTGCTACCCTGAGCCAGGCCTCCTCCTCACCATTTCCCTCTCCCACTCTTCCTCCAGCGCCCCTCTGAAATCTCTCCTCTGATGAGGTCCCCATGGCCTGGCCCCAGCTCCAGCTTCAGTGTCGCTCCCTGGCCTAATACATTCCCCTCCTTTACAGCTTCCAGTCAATACCTTTGATTTCTTCTCCACAGGAGGCCTGAGGGAACTTCCCAAAGACTCCCGGAAGAGGCCCCATCTGAGCTGAGCTTGAAGCTGATAACCCCCACCATGTACCCACTCTATGCCAGGCGCTATTCCATGCATTTTACGTGAATTGCTTAGTCCTCACAGCAGTCCTCTAACTCAGAATGTTTAAGTAACTTGCCCAAGGTCACACAGCTGATAAGTAGTAGGGCCAAGTTTCGAACCACCCAGGCAATCTGGCTCCAGAGACTAGATTCTTACTCGGTGGGGTTTGCTATGCTGAGGGACAAAGAGCTGTAATTTCAGCAGGTGAAGATGAGGGGCGTGAATCGATTTCAGGTGGAAAGAGCAGCATGAACTAAGGCTGTGAGGGACAACAGCATTGGGCACTCTCAGGAAACCTCAGGTCGGAGGGGATGGAGCTGGTGAGGTGGCAGACTAAGGAGCTGGACTTTCTCCTGGGAGCAGGCGGAAGCCACTGGAGGGTTTCAAGCAGGGGAATGACTGTGTGTTTTACAAAGGCCCCTCTGGATTGGGGGGCAAGGCTGGAGGCAGGGGGTCCAAGGGGGAGGCTGCTGCAATGGTTCCATCCACAAGAGGCTGGGACATGAGCCAGGGGTGGGGCACAGGAAACGCTGGCCCTGCCAGAGCCCCCACTGATATCCAGCTCCTTTCGAATTGGCACCACAAAAGCTTCTGCCTACCTCCTCACCCCGGTTTGCCATCTCTTTAGGAAGGAGTTCAGGTCTGGAGGGGGTGAGTGTGGTTCAGGAGTGTAACCTCCTTTCTTTCTAGTTGCTCATTTGTTAACAACAGGAGACAGGGAAGATCTGGGGGGCAGAGGGGAAGAGGGGAGACTGAGGGACCTATGTGCTTCCAGGTCCCCCTAATCTCAGCTGCGTGGGCCTTGAACTGCTGCTGGGAAGCCAAGGCTTGGTGGGAAGATCAGGGTCTAGGGGAATGGATGTCACTGGCCCTGCAGAGTCCCCAGGTCTCAGCCTCTCAGGACCCCATGATCCAAAATGAAGGGATTGTACAACCCCATGTTCTTAGGGTGGGCACAGCTCACATGTCATCCTCCCAGACACATCCACACATGGCACGAGCCCTGCTAGAGCCGCGTGCACACCCTTGTAAGCTGGGAGTTCACTCACTCCTCCTGCAGCCCCTTCTGTTGTGGGGTAGACCTGGCCAGGAATCGCAGCCCAGCCACTCAGTGGCTGTGTGACCTTTATCAGAAAACCGGGGATGATGACCGGGCTCCCAGCAGCATGTGGTAAGGGGTAGGTAAAGTAACATTTATAAAGCACACACAGCAGTTAGGGCAGTGGAGACCAGGAGTGTGTAGTATGCACCCTAGGGATAAGGTAGACAAATGTCAGGAGAGTGATGGTGTGCAAAGAGAAGCCAGGTAGGCCTGGGGGAAACCGAATTTGCCTCCCTCAGAAGAAGTTCCCCTTTGCCTCTGATCGCTGCCTCCGCCCCCGACTTCCCTGGAATTTCCATGAGGGTCTCTGTCCCATCTGGCAGCCTCACAGGCCAGGGAGTAGGACTGCTGTTTGCAGATGTGGAAAGTGCTAGAATATAGAAGCAATTAAAACATATTTGCTGGGTGAGAAAGTGAATGACTGAAGGTGGAAATACTCTGTCGAGCACTGAGCACAGGGCCAGAGCCTTTCTGGAGCATAGAAAAATGAGCTAAACAAAGAACTTTCTAATGTCCCCAGGAGGATATGGGTTGCCCACCGCCAGGAACTGTGGGCTGTGGGCATTGGGTGTGAAGTGGAGCCACTCAGCTTCGAAGGCCCCTTTCCAGGTATCTGAAATTTTACCTCTCTGGGCTCCCAAATCCACAGAGTCCAGAGCTCCAACCCCCAGCTCTAGAACTCTGGGATCCTGAGTTTTGCAAAGTTCTTTGGAAAAAGGCCAGATAGTAAACAACTTAGACTTTGCAGGCTGTATGATCTTTGTCATAAATACTCAATTCTTCTTACAGAAAGTGACATGGCTGTGTTCCAATAAAGCTTTATTTATAAAAACAGACTGGTGAGCTGGATTTGGCCCTCAGGCCGTGGTTTGCCTAACCCTGTTCTAACGTTTTAGAATTGTACCATCCTGACATTCATGAATCTCATGCATTCTTGGGGCTCTGGAACACTGTGTCTGGGGGTTCTGGATTCTCTGGAACCAAGGGAGAGATATAGATCAGATGACAGCAGAGTCCCCAAAAGTGGTTAGGTAAATCTTAACCAAGGGCATCTGGGGGCCCTTGGGGTCCCTCATGGCTCTGGCCAGGGTGGGCATGTCAAGCCTCCCCACCAAGCCCTGGCCATGACCCTGATGGCTGTCTGCACCCCCTTTCCCTGCAGGGCCATGGCAGCAGGCTTGAGCCTCTGGAATGGCACCAAGAATGGCACCGGGGACGGGGATGAGCTGGGCTACAGGTGCCGCTTCAATGAGGACTTCAAGTATGTGCTGCTTCCCGTGTCCTACGGTGTGGTGTGCGTGCTCGGGCTGTGTCTGAACGCCGTGGCGCTGTACGCCTTCCTGTGCCGCCTCAAGACGTGGAACGCCTCCACCACGTACATGTTCCACCTGGCCGTGTCGGACTCGCTGTATGCAGCCTCCCTGCCACTGCTCGTCTATTACTACGCCCGCGGCGACCACTGGCCCTTCAGCACGGTGCTCTGCAAGCTGGTGCGCTTCCTTTTCTACACCAACCTCTACTGCAGCATCCTCTTCCTCACCTGCATCAGCATGCACCGCTGCCTGGGCGTCTTGCGCCCGCTGCGCTCACTGCGCTGGGGCCGGGCCCACTACGCCCGCCGGGTGGCAGGGGCCGTGTGGGTGCTGGTGCTGGCCTGCCAGGCGCCCGTGCTCTATTTTGTCACTACCAGCTCACGGGGCAGCCGCATCACCTGCCACGACACCTCGGCACCTGAGCTCTTCGGCCGCTTCGTGGCCTACAGCTCCGTCATGCTGGGCCTGCTCTTTGCAGTGCCCTTTGCCGTCATCCTGGTCTGTTACATGCTCATGGCACAGCGGCTGCTTAAGCCAGCCTATGGTGCCACCAGGGGCCTGCCGCGAGCCAAGCGCAAGTCGGTGCGCACCATTGCCGTGGTGCTGGCGGTCTTCGCCCTCTGCTTCCTGCCCTTCCATGTCACCCGCACCCTCTACTACTCCTTCCGCTCGCTTGACCTCAGCTGCCACACCCTGAATGCCATCAACATGGCTTACAAGATCACCCGGCCATTGGCCAGCGCCAACAGCTGCCTAGACCCCGTGCTCTACTTCTTGGCTGGACAGAGACTCGTTCGCTTTGCCCGCGATGCCACGCCACCCGTGGACCCCACCCCTACTGCCCCCATTCGCCGCAGGCTAGGCCTGCGCAGGTTGGACAGAAATGGCATCAAGAGGACAGAGGACGTGATGGCCAGCAGTGAGGACTCGAGGCAGGCAGAGTCCAGAACAGCTAGTAGTGAGAACACTAAGGACATTCAGCTGTAGGTCCTGCACTCCTCGGGTTTGCGCATGTCTATGTAGGAGGCGACGGGGGAGATCGGGACTTGTTCAAAGGGGACAGTCTCCCCAGATATGGACAGTCAGCATCTCGTGCCAGATGGCCAAGGGGGCCATGGCCCCACGCTCCGTCATTTGTCAGGGGCTCAGGATACCCCCTTTGTGGCCAGTCCCCACATCCCTAGCATGTGTGAATTGGGGAATAAGATTTCAGGAAAGGCAAAGTTTCGGGGCCAATGCCACCCTTGGCCTGATTTCCACTTATAAAGCTGGCAGGCCTGCTGAGGTGTGTCTGCTGGAATCTGGCCCAATCAAGTCAAATGGAGAAACAGGCCCATTTGGAGAGGAAAGTGACTTCCCAAAGTTCACACACACAAGAGTCTGGGCCTGAGCTACCAGGATGGGAGTAGAGTCCCAGGCTGACCAGAGGGCCCTGGGAAGTGTCCAGGGCGGAGCCAAAGGTTCCCACAGAGAGTCTGGAGTGGGTCTGGGTGCCACAGTGGGCCCAGTTCTGAGGAATACCCCTAGCCCAAGAAATGGACATCTGGGGATCGCTGTCACAATCTCATCTGGAGGCTCTCCTGGGCTGGGAGCCAGTGTGAAGCTGTAACTTGTATTAAAGGTTTTGTTGCCTGCTGATCTGTATGCTGAGTGTGGCTGGCACGAGGGGTGGGGAAGGCAGCCTGGGATGCTCGCACCACCCCCTCCAGAGTCCTTTCTCCAACCTGTTCTCTTCTGCCACCTGCCTCCCCAGTACTTGCTTCAGGGGTAATCTCACATGAGAGATCCCCTCCCCAGACCCCAGGTCATTTCCCCCACCCCCCTTAGCTGGCTCTGTGCTTGGCACAGAGAGGAGTCAAGTGGGGTCCCAGTCCTTGGTGATCCCCCAGTCTAGGACTTAATGGTAGTGACCAGTTGTGTGCTGGCAAATGTTAAATCATTTAATGAGCTTTCCAGAGAGAGTAAGGGGAACCCTTATTTGTAGCATTGCCAATTGCCATGATGTAAATGCTCCCACCATAGTCAATGTGACTGCAGTCAACCCCCTGCACTGAAAGTTGAGCAGTTGGTTCTTGCAAACAGATACAAGTTGGCTCCAGCACACCACTGGATGATGCTGAGTGGTTGGGGCTGTGGATGAGGGGGTCAAGGAAAGCTTTCTGGAGTAGGGGGACTCTTGAGCTTTATGTAGCCTCTAAGAAGAGCAGTTCACCAGGAGCAGAACATGCAGGGGCAGGATACTTCCTGGTCCAAGGCATGAGGGTAAAAGCAGGGTGTGTAGACACTGTAAGCAGGCTGGGCAGCTGGCTCCCTTTCTCAAGGCAGGGTCACAGGATCCAAGGCAGGGCACCCGACTTGCCCTGACCACAAAGCTTCCTTTGTACTGGGCGTAAGTGTGGGAGAGACTCACTCCTCTTTCCATCCAGTCCCCTGCCTCCTGGGACAATCCCAGCTGCATGGCACTATGGTTGGTGCTCAGGCTGGGTCCAGGGGAGATAGGCCTCATCTGTGACAGGTTCCAGGACCAGCCAGGACCACTCTGAGCCAGTCTGGGGAGTTTGGATTGACAAGGCCCAGCCCTAGACTTTCGGCAGGGGTAGAGCAAACCTGACAGGACTCACTATTGATCTCAGCAAGGGGACTCACTTCTCCCTCTTACAGAGCCCTTTCTCTGTGTGCCTGCTTTTCCTAAGGGAAGGTCTCTCCTCCTCCTGAAACCTGCCTCCTATGTCTTTTCCACCCTTCCTGCTCTGACTTTCAGATGTGGGGTTATCTGCAGGGGCTGCTCTACTTAGAGCCTAGCTTCCCACTCTTCTATGTGACAGTTTTTAGACCCATAACAGGCTAAGAACAAACGATCACTCTGCCTAGTGTAATGTGGGCGACCTGCCTAGAGTCATATCGGATGTTCACCTCCCACATTCTAGGTTCCATACTTCTGTTAATGTAACCAAGTCCCTCTGAGCTTTTTGGTGTCCACCTCTTACAGGCTGTCCTTGAGCCTCTCCTGCAGGTCCAATCCTAATTTCTCTCCTACCAGCTGTTGCTCAGGCTAAACCCCATCCCAGTTTATAGAGAGCCCTTACCCAGGTGGTACGTTGTGCTGGCCAGTAGTGTGACCCCCTCAGCCCTGCTGCTTAGACCGAGAGGCATGGGGCTGTACACTATGACTTTGGGGGCCCTTGAGTGTGTATCTATGGTTGGCACTGGGGCTCACCTACCCCTCTAGCAGTTTCCTTGGAGACCATGAGAACCCAGTCCCCCACAGTGGGTGGAGACCACACTCAGGCCTGGTACTGGGAGGCCTTCTTAGAATTGGCTGTTTACAAGTTTCTAGGCACATAGGACCTGGGGGACAGGCGGGGCTCAACCACCATCTAATCTTGTGGCAGGTGCTGAGGGGGTGGGGAACGGAGGCCCTAAGGGAACCAGGGACAGGCCCAGAGTCCCACCTCTGGACCCCTGTTGGACTGCCTGGCCCTCCTGTGTGGACGTCTGACCTTGCTGCTCCATGCCTGGGCCACCGATAGGTTAAATTTATGATCCTGCTGCCCTGGGCTATTTTCAGCCTAAGTAAGAGCAGGATTTTCCACTCCTGGTCCCAGACCATTGTCCAGCAGTGACGTGGGGGGCCCTGCCTGCCCTCAAAATATCTCCTGTTACACACTGGGGCTCCCTGCCCCCTCATCACCTCCCCACCTTGACATCACTTCCTGGGACTGTTGACTCCTGGAGGCTACTGTGAAAGGGCACGTGGGTCCCCCAGACGACACTGCCACCTGACAGGGACCCCAAGGATTATCCAGCCCAGCTGCAGACTCCAGGCCAGAGAAGGTGGGGCCTTGCCCAAGGTCACTCAGCAGATCAGCGTGGGGCCTGGACGTGAGCTCAGGGCTCTCTGGCTGCTCCTGCTGCTCTGTCGCTCCTGAGTGCAGGTCAGTGCCTTTGTGCAAAGCCTGCCGTCACCCACACCATCCCAGCAATTCCTGCCTAGGGTGGGCAGAGCCGTGGAGCTGAGGCCAGGGACCCAGATGGGGGGCTGGGGGTGGGGGTGGGGTTAATACCTGCTGACCTGTAGCAGCTGCTCTCTGAGCCCTGTGTGACCAGGGCAGGGTCCCTGGCACATAGGGGTCTCTGCCCTGGGTGGCAGATATCCCAGGGCCTCTGAGGGAGGGAGGAATCCCAGAGGACAGTCCAACTCCTACTCTCCAAGGTCAGGGAAGGCCCCTGACAACACATGCCCCAGACACAGCTGTTCTGGTCTTGGTCCTGGTCTTGTCATGACAGATCTAGGCTGATCTCTGTTTAGAGTCAGGCACGCGGGGAGGGAATGCAGCTGTTGACCTGTGTCCCAGGCACCATACAAGACCCTCTCGCATGCGAGATGCTATTTATTCTTCATTATTATTCCTATTTAGCAGATGAGGAAACTCATTTAGCTCTGAGAAGGGCGTGACTTGCTCCAGGTTAGACAGGCAGTAAGAGTGAGTCCACATCCCTCTGATGCCCAGAATTATTTCCTTTCCAATATCCTACGCCACTTGCAACAACAAGTATGATTTAAGGCAAGAGAGGCAGCATAGCGAGGATAGGGTTAACAGATTCTGCTCCCAGACTGCCTGAGTTTGAATCCTTTTTCCTCTTCTTCAGCTGTGGTACCTTGTGCAAGTTACTTGATCTCACAGTACCTCAGTCTTCTCCTTCCTAAAATGGGATGATCATCCCCCTCCCGCATCGGGCTCAGCTGGGTTAATGGTGCCCGGTGCACAGCGAGCTTCCACACCCAGGCACTGCTGGGGGACAGAGGCAAAAGGGCAGAACTGGCCCTCGCAGACTTGCTATAATTAATACATACCCACTCTGGGATAAGGGCTTGGCGGGAGAGGACAGTGTGCCTGGTCAGTGAGCAGCAGGGGGCCCACGTGTCCAGAGACCCCTGTGGCTAAGGCACCCCAGGGGGTGGGAGGTGGGAAGCAGGTCCTTCCTGGGTGAGGGGTGGGACCTTGTCCAGGGGCCTGGTCGTGGGAGGGCAGCAGGGAGAGGAGACAGTGGGAGGAGGAGTGTACTCCCTAATATCAAGCTTCAGGAACCCGCCCCTATGGGCTAGGGAACACCCGCTCACCCATGGCAGCAGGCTTCGCCATTTCTCCCTGACTGGCAGTGCCTTCCACAGGGTGCTGCAGCTGCACCTTGTTTCAGCCAAGAGTCCTGAGGCCCAGGTGGAGGGGCTGGCCTAGAGCAGGGCCAGAGTAGGCAATGGATGGGCAGCTGTGGCTGGGTGACCTGAGGCCACCTGCCTGTCCTCTTTGGGCCATCTCCTGGAGCCTGGAGACCTCATCACTCATATTCTAGTTCTTTCTGTCTTAGTTAAGGCATCAGGTGCTTAGATCGTCATCAAAGGCAGAACAAACAGTGGCTCCTGGGCATTCCAAGTCCTGCTGGGCTCTCTGCTCTGAGGGCCAGAATAGGGGTGGAGGAGCAGTGGGTCTCCCCTGGCTTTGTGACCAGAAATATGAGGTGACCCCATTGCCACCACAGGGAACCTTGGTGCCTGTGTACCAATACCTGATGCTCCTGCCTTCCGTGGGGTGGAGGTGGTCCTAGGATGACTGGGCTGCAGGGTGCAGAATGAGCTCGCCTTTCCTGGGGGTGTGTGCTTGTGTTTCCTGGAGGAGGAAATTGAGCCTCAGAAGCCAAACTCTCACTGTCCTCTGTGCTGATGTCCTTTGTGACTTGGGTGAGTCTGAGCCTTTGTTTCCCCATCTGCAAAGGGGTTTGGGCTCTGCCAAGCCTCTAGTAGGGGTTTCCTGGGGTTCCTGTCTTGGCTTCAGTTCAGACAGGTGTCCAAACTCGGTTCTGTCCCAGACAGGAACGATGGGCCCAACTGGGCCAGTCACTCTTTGGCCCCAAACCCTGTCTCCACCCACCACCCTGTACTATTTTCAGCTCTTGGAATCAGAAAAGGATTTTCCACTCTCAGCACAATGGCCACCCTGAACTATTGTCCAGCAGTGACGTGGGGGATCCGCCAGGCCCAAAATATCTCTCCTTCCCCTCCCCTCCAGGCCTCCCTCCCCTGTGCTCACTTTCCCACCCTGACATCACTTCATGAGGCTAACTCCTGAGAGCCACTGTGAAAGGGCATGTGAGTCTCCCGGGTGACACAACCAGTGGTAATCAGAGGTTTCCCTCCTGGCAGCCACCCCAAGGATTGTTTGGCTGTTCAATGTGACTGGAGGCCCAGAGAGGGCTATGCTTTGCCCAAGGTCACACAGCAGTAAGGGTGGAGCCCAGCATTCTCTGGCTGTTTCTGCTGCCTCAGCCGCCCTCCTTAGCCCTAACCTCTGGCTCCTGGGAGTGAGAGCGCACCTTGACAGCCAGGGATGGGCATCCTGGGAAGAAGCCTGTGTGGTGGGAGTAGGGGAGACATCTCGGGTTTTGAACTTGGAGAAATGAGTTCAGTGCAGGGGCCCAAACATAAAACCTGTCCACCCCATTCAGTCCCATTTGTACCAAATGTGGCTTTGGTTTGCAGTGAACTCAAGATTACCAAATAGCAGCTCTGGGGAAAGGAGGCAGGTGGAAGGATACAGGGAAGCTGAGGCAGGAGCAGAGTTCTGGCCCAGTTTAGCCATCAGCAACTCTGGGACTGCAAACTCGGTTTCTTCATCTGTAAAAATGGAACTGGTAATACTAAATGGAACAGTGAGGATGCAGTAAGTTATAAACACACAACTGCCTTATTTTCCTCCCATCACTTCTCCTCACTCAGTGATGTCCAATTTCCCTTTCCCATCTATCATCTGCATATTTGACCAACTCTAAAACTGTGTCACCTAAAAGTTTAAAAAAAAAAGTTCAGGGTGGCTTAAAATTCAATCCCCTACTTCATTTAATGCCCCCTCCTCTCCCCCAGTGCTGGGAAGACCCTGCTCTCTCCTCTTCTGGGTCCCTCTCTCCTCTGGGTGTTGGTGCAGTTTGGGGAGGAGAGGACAAGAGTCTCTTCCCTGGTGCTACCACAGCCCTTTCTTGCTGTCCTGCTTTTTGGCCACGACAACGTGGCCATCAGTTTTCCTCTATGTAGAGCCCTCTATCCAGGGGCCCATGTGTGGAGTTTTTCAGGAAATGGAAGTTATTCCACCTGGGCTTCTTACAATGCCTCCCTAGCCACCACCTGGACGTCCTTCCAAAGGAAGGCACTGGAGCCCAGCTCCATCTGCGTGGCCCCACGGCCCAGCAGGACCTCATCCTCCTTGCCATGCCCATCAGGAGTGTGCAGCTCCCTGCTGATCCCCTGCCCAGCCTCCAAGACACTCAGACAAACCCAGAGCACAGCTCAACAAGTCCATAGCCTGTTGCTTTCTTCCATTTGCTCCTCCATGTCTGCTCTTCATCTTCTCCACCCTGCTCTGCCCAGAAGGCTGACGTGTGGGGACCACTTCAGTTGGCTCTGGGGCCCTCTGGCTTCTGGTTGACTTCAGTTAGCTGGGAGCTGTCTCCAAAGATGGGAGGGAGGGAGGAGAGTAGGTTGGGAGTAGTGATTCCCTCAGTTCCTTCCCACCGGGTTGCCACCATCTGGCTGCATCCCTTGACCAAACTTCTGTGTGCATGTGTGCTGGGGGTGGGGGTAGGGGTGGGGGGTGGTAGGAAGTGATCTCTCCCTCATCCTTTCAGGCTTAGAGGTGGTAACAGGGCCTCCAAATCTCAGGGCATTGCATCCTTATGGTTTCCCTCCACTCTGCCCACACCTTTGTAAAAAAAGGTTCTTTGTTAAAATATCCCAAAGTTACCCAGTTTGTGTGTGCCCTGTGTTTCCTGCTGGGACTCTGACAGATATACCTCAGCCCCCCTGAGTGATTTTCCTAGACCACCCCCTCACCTGGCTTGGGGCTGGGAAAGTCCTGGCTTTCACACACACACACACACACACACACACACACCTCCCCCAGCACCAAACACACACACAAGGCTGAGAACTCACAGCTGCAAAGATGTCTCTGAGTGTCTTCGAATCCACCGTGCCCAGGGGTCTGTGCCCGGTGTTCAGCTTGTAGGGCTGGACTGGAGGATCATAGAGGGTCTGGGAAGGTGTCTGACCCCACTTGTTTCCAGGTTCCTTTAGAAAGGGGGAGGGTATTTTATCCCTGTGTGTCCTCAAATTCAGGTCCTGGAGCCAAATTCCAAATCAGGAGCCACATGAATAGTCCCCCCTCTAGGAGGATTACTGTTGGACCAACCTTTGAGACCAAAGCAATTGTAACATGGGGGATGGGGAGAAACAGCCAGAGGCACGAGTGGGCTCAGTCTGTGCTAATGTCCGGGAGCCTGTGTGTGTTTGTGTGTGTGTTGAGTGATCACATCTGTGTGTGAGGGAGAACTGTGTGGGTGGGGAGCAGGAGATGTCCTGGCAGGCACCAGGGGGGTGTCCATTCTGTGGAAGGTCAAAGAGGGACCAGGAGAGGCTGCCAGGAGGAGATGGAAGTGGATGGGCTTGGGGATGGCAGGAAGAGATGGGGGTTAGAGAGGGGAGCCAGCCTCCAGCTCTGTGGAGCCTCCTCTCCTTCCCTCCCTCCCCAGTTTTCCTCCCTTTCTCTCTCTTTTCTTCTCCCTCCCTTCCTCCCTCTTCTCCCTCTTTCTCCTCTTTTCTCTTTCTGTCCCCAGAATTCCTGAGTGCAAAGAGGCAGACGGTGCAATTCTAGATTTCAGCCCATTCGTGGTTCTTGAACCGGCTCGCGCCCCGCTCTGGCTACGCTAGGTCTACCCTGGGTCCCAGGCATGTTGATGCTGCCCTGCTGCCCCCTAGTGGAGTAATAAGGCAAAATTGGCCCTGTGGGCAGCCAGGTTGCTGGGGATGGGAGAGGTGGAGAATTGATACAGGGACCACAATTTGCAAAACACACCCTGACTCACAAAACGGATCAACAGTGGCATGACGTCCATCGCAGACCATCTAAGCTAAATTTTGACCCACATGTTCCAAGAGAAGCCCACAGACAAACTATGCAATAGTATAGGGTTGCCCTGTGTTCTCAAGATAGGATCACTGCTCTAGCACCTCCCTGGCTTACAAATTCGACCAATCCCTGCCAACGAATGTCCTTTGACTAACCCCAGTCCCCCCAAAAACTCTACAACTCTCTCTCCCCTTTGGAGATACCCCCAGATCTCCTAATAGGAAGTCTTCGCTGCAGCAAGTAATAAGCCTGACTTTGTTGGGGTGCTCCTGGTGCAGACGGGCATTGGTGGTTGGAGAGACTGTGTCATTTCAGCTCTCCGTCCCAGCAGTCTGGAGATGAGGGGCCCTGGCCTACCCACCTCAACTGGCTCCCAGGGACTGCCCAGCCCCCAGCCCCATCTGGAGCCTTTTAGCCCCAGGCTGACCCATCCCTGGTGCACTTGTCACCAGGACAAAGATGCACACTGTGTGGTATCTGATTCCCTCAGAGGAACACACCATGTCCAGCTGCTGCTTTGTAAGGGCAAGACGGAGGAGACACCAAGCTGCTCTGTCCTCAGGGCCCTGCCCCTCCCAGGCCCACCTCCTCAGGGTTTCAGAGGAGCCAACTTAGCCCTCTCTGGCTCGGCCAGGAGGAGGGTCCTAAGGACAGCCCCATGATGCCCTGGGGCTTGGGTATCCCTTTGCCCTCCTGCTTGCCTTCAAGGAGGTCCTGGATGGGGTCCCCTTCACTG
Source organism: Bradypus variegatus (assembly GCA_004027775.1). Lineage (NCBI taxonomy): Eukaryota > Metazoa > Chordata > Mammalia > Pilosa > Bradypodidae > Bradypus > Bradypus variegatus. Next base: position 38,502 of record PVKY010000642.1, read on the forward strand.
GCTGCCAGGCAGACACCCAAGCCTTGGATCAGAAGCCAAGTGTTGGGGAGAGGACCCAAGAGGTCCTCCCAAAGGCTTGCAGATCTGGCCCTGAGGGTCATCCCCTCCCTCAGGTCTGAGGGCTCTTCCGAAGGCCAGCCAGATCTTCATCCCTCAGAGAAGGGATCCTCCCCACCCCAGGGCGGGAGTCCCCTCTGCATCTCCCTGTTAGCCCACCCCGACATGTTGGCCTCTCCCCGTCCTGCCAGCGATGGAGAAACCATTCCCTCCTGGGCAACCCCTTCCCTTTTGGGAGAGCCCTCCTCTCAAGAGCTCTGTGCCTCCCCAGGTGCCTCCCCGGCTGGGCCTTAGGGGCACGCAACACACCTGCCCCTCACTCCAGGCAGCCAGGGGAGGGTGTGACCCCAGTGTAGCTCTTCTCCAGGCTCTGTGCCCCCAGCTCCTCCCTCAGCCCCACCCCAGTGGGCCCACCCCCACCAGAGGCCCCTGCCCTCTGTATGCCCCTAGAAGTGCTTGCCTCCTCGTGGCAGCCTCTAACCTGGACCCCATGGTCCTCCTGGCACCCCTGTGACTGGGGTCTGGGCAGAAGTTACGGTCACCCACCACCCATGAGATGCCTGTAATTAGCATGTCTGACTCACAGTCAAGTGGAAGGGGAGGCCCACGTGCTGGGCCCTTGGGGTGGAGTGGGGAGCACAAAGCTTGAGAAGAGAAGTCCAGGCCCCACCTTCATGGCCCCTCACTCTAGACCCTGCATTCCACTCATCTACAAATTTTTACTTCTACCTAAACCCAGATGTCCTAATTCACAAAGCATAGACAGAGCATAAAACTCAGGGTCAGACAGACCTGCATACAACTCCCAGCTCTGCCACTCATTAACCAAGTGAACTTGGGCAAGACTCTTACCTCTCTGCACCTCAGTTTCCTCATCATTAAAAAAAGCAATAATCATATTCACCTCATACTTTGTTGTCTGCCTCCACCGGCTAGAATGAAAGAACCAGAGGACAGGGTCTTTGTTTTAGTCATGGCTAGAACAGTGCCTGGCACATAGTTGGTGCACAATAAATTCTTATTGAATAAATGAATGAATGAAAAGAGTTTTTAGTCAGAATTAAATGAGATAATTTGTACAAACCATTTTGCAGAATATCTAGTACCAGTGTGTACTCATTATATATTAATTCCTTTCCTTTGCAAAGCAAGTCAAAGTAATTATTTCTTTGTAAGTTTCACAATGGCCCTTTGAAGTAGGAACCTTATTACTATCCATTCATTCATTTAAATACTTACCAAGTGCCTACTATGTGCCAGGCACTGTTCTTTGTACTTGAGCATCATCAGTGAATAAATAAGACAAAGACCCTTCCCTTGTGCAAAAGAGATCAATAAGCAATAGACACAATAAAATATAGATGATATGACAAGTGCTCTGGGGGTAAAAAGAGCAGGAAGAGGATTGGGAGGGCAAAGGGGTTGCAGTTTTAAATAGGGTGGTCAGGCATAGCGGCAGGTGAAGGTGGAAAGGGAGCATTTGAGCAAAGACTTGAAGGAGGGTGAGTTAGCCAAAGGGCTACCAGGGCAAGGGCCTTCCAGGTGGAGGGAGCAGTAAATGCAAAGGTGCCAAGGTCTGGCTGGCAGTGTAGGGAGGCCCGCAGCTGGGGTGGCCTGGGCTGGGAGGAGAGGGGAGGGGAGGAGGTCAGTGGTCAGGGAATTGCTGCTAGGACCCGGAGTGAGACGGAAAGCCATGGCGGGGTTCTGATCAGGAGGAACAATGTGACTTACATTTTAGAAGGGATCAGTCTGGCTGCTGTGTTGAGAATAGACCATAGCAGGGCAAAGGCTCCAAGGAAGAGCTATTGTGGGAATCCAGGCTTGAGATGGGGGGTCAGGGGAGGTGCATCTTGGGACCCGGTGTTAGCAATGCCCATGGACCAGTGGCAGGTGTGTTTTGAAGGAAGAGCCATCAGGATTCCTGACAGATTGGCTGTGGGCAGGAATGGGAAGAGAAAGGGAGGAGAGGAGGATGCCTGAAAGGTTTTGCAGACAGTGCAATTGAGACCCAGAGGAGGTCTAGTGAGGGGCCACAGGGCTGCTCAGTGGGGAGCAGAGGAGTGGGGGACGGAGTGGTGGGTTGGAAGGTCTCCGGGCCTAGGGCAGTGTCTGGGGGAGGAGAGTGCAAGGCGGGAGGAAGGACCCAGCCACAGCAGATCACAAACCAGCCTCAGGGCAGCTGGGCATTGATTTAATCAATGGCTTTTTCCTCTTCCCCTGAAGTCCCTTATGATGGCCTTTTAATTGGGTCCATTTGTTCTAAGACCATGGGCTGAGCTGAGCAGATGCCAGAGTGTTTGCCTATTTAAATAGATTAGGAAATGGCCATCTATCTTGGGCTGCCAGAAAAGTCAGAGCAGCTGAGCAGTGTCTCAGTGTTTTGCAGACTCCACTCCAGGCCTGGCACCTTTGCCCACGCTGCCCCTTTGCCTCTGGTCCCCTCCCCCTTCCTTGTTCACCTGGTAAATTCTTCCTTGTCAAAACGCCCTCCTCTGTGAAGCCTTGCTGCCCCCCTCCCCTGCCCCAGACCTGGGGGATCTCCCCCCACTGGGTACCACAACGTGTGCCATAAAATGGACGTTCACACTAGATTGGAGAAAAATAAAATTGTTTCTCGTTAGTTTCAAATTCAGACACTTAAACTAGTCAATTTCATTTTAGGCATTATCCAGTGATTTCCTGCTAAAGATGAGGATAGCCCATCTCCTTCATTCTCCCATTGCAATTTCTGGTTACATCGACATTCAGAGCTTACATTTTTATGACATTGAAAGTATTGTTTGCAGCAATGTATAGCAGTCTAGGATGATGTTTTCTTTCTCTCATAAATTTTTGTTTTTCCTGGAATTAATGATTGCCCCATTGTACATCCCTAATAGGAACATATTCTATGAAGACGAGTAATAAATTTGATGTTATTTGAAATTATTACATATAGTAGGATATAACAAAGATTTAATTATGGTGATGTCATAAAAGAGATACAAATCAAAACTAAAGAAGCTAAAGGAAAACTACTATAGTCTTAAATTTGAGTTGGAAACATCAGTATGAACCCATGATGCAACTTTCTCTTTAGAATAATATATTTCCTATTCCTAACATCTAAAAGTTCTGGAAACAATGACCAACCTAGTAGCACTGAGCACCCCAAGCACTCAAATTGTAGTCTCTAAATATATTTTCCATTAAAAGGAACAAGGACTTCTTGGAGAAATAGCTGATTCCTTTCCAAGGCAGGAAATGTACTGGATAGGTCCGGAAAATTTTGTTATACAGGAAAACAAGTTGTCTGCACTACTAAGGTTGTGTCTAACGGACACAGGAACCAACCTGAAAAGGCTCCACTGAACAAACATGGGGTATTTTAAGTATCAAAAAGAATAATGCCAACAATAGGTTGAATCAGAGACAAATCTGAAACTCATGTTCTAATCTATAAGTTTATGATACTCAAAGCAAATGAAAAATCAAACTGAGGTAATTTTTGCAGGTTGCTAGTGTATCAATGTATTATTCTGAAAATGAGCTTAAAAGGGAAAAATCTAACACTTATCCTGTTTTTCCTGTATGAACTGTATTTCAGGGTAACCAAATAGTTGATGAGGAAAAGTTGTCTTTTATAGAAGAATTCCAGCCCAATATGTGAAGAAGGAATGATAGAATTAAATACCACCTGATGAAGTAATGCTTTTAGACCGTGGCTGTCCAATTTGGGAGCCACTACCCATAAGTGGCTTTTGAGCACATGCAATATGGCTTGTCTGAATTGACATGTACTGAAAGTGTAAAATACACATCGATTTCAAAGACTTAATACAAAAAGAAGAGTGTAAAATAGCTCATTAGAGTCTCTAGGTTGATTACATGTTGAAAAAACACAGTATTTTGGATATAATGGGTTAAATAAAACATTATTAAGATTAATTTCACTCATTTCTTATTACTTTTTTACTGTGATCATTTTCAATTTTAAAGTTATACGAGAAGCTTGCATTTATTTCTATTGGACAGCTGATCTCAGTAGTAAATGCCGAGTGCTAGTGGGTATATCAGGCTGCTAACACCTGAACCCACTGCCTATTAATTAACATCACAAAAAGGAGGGAGAACTAGACATTATCTCTTGCTGATGTGGTGCAAAAGAAACTACGCACTGCCACCTATGAAGATTTCTTGCCAAAAACTGAACCTGAATCTGATCTCACTCCCAATTTTCAGATCAGATACAGAGGAACATGTTAAATGACAGAATGAGGATGTAAGTAGCCAGATCCAGAATTCGAGAACTTTTATAGGATAAATGTTCTGGTTTATTCAATAAATAAGTGACAATTTTAAAAAGTCAAACAAACTTTTTTGTTAAAAAAAGCTTGTTTTTTTGCTTAAAAAAGCAAACAAACAAACAAAAACAAGTAGGGAGGGGGAGTAGACATAGGAATGGAAAAAGAAGCCAAGACCTCATATCCTCTCACTGCTACAAAGGCATGAAGCCCCGACCCCATAAACACCCAGAAGCCAGCTAAAGGGAGAGTGGGTGGGGGGTGGGGTTAGGGGACG
>PVKY010000643.1:0-43096 GCA_004027775.1 Bradypus variegatus
CAGGGACGAGACCTGACACCCCTGAGGCTGGGCATGAGCAGGAAATACACCGAGTGAATGCAGGGGGAGAGGCGTGGTTGGCAGGGGGAACAGTCAGAACAGTGTTGCTGTGTTACCTCCGTGGCTGGAGGAGACCACTCTGAGTGAGGACCTGAGTGCTGAGAACACTGGGGTAGGGCCTGGTTCTGAGCAGGGGACTCATGGCACAGGTCCTGAGGCAGGAGCAAGCTTGACATTGTTGGAACAGCAGCACCGAGGCCATGGTGGCTGCAGGAGAATGAGCAGAGGGTGCATAGGGCAGAGGTCAGGGCAGGGGAGGGCCTCACAGAGCAGATGAGGACTGGGGATTCTCTTCTGGGTGTGACAAGCCCTTGGAGGGATTTTAGTAGAGAGGAGACATGATCTGAGGTGAGGGGGGCACCAAGGAGGCAGTGAGGCTGCTTCTGCAGGGCCCGGCTGGAGCACGCCTCCCCCCACCCCTCCCACCCCCACTGCCAGTGCCACTGTGGGCTTCCCCAGCTGACATTGTGGGTGTCCCGAGGCCTCTCCCGCCACACTGGGCTAGCGTGGTGACAGCAGAGGGAGCTCACCCACACTCCTCTAGAGAACTCCACCCCAGGGAGTTCCTCATTCATATCCCTGGAATTCTTTCTTCCTTGAAAGAAACTCTGCAGGAGCCCAGTGGGTAAGAGTTCAAGGTCAAGAGCTCCAGGTGAAGCTGTGGAGGGGCTGGAGGACGGGAGGGATTTTAGTTTGGAAACGTCACCTCCTCCTACCGGTATAACAGATCAGAAAACTGAGGCCCAGAGAGAGGAGGAACTCACAAGTCCCACAGAGGGACAGCACCAGCTGGGGACAGGAACCAGGCCTCAGCTCCCAGGCCCTGAGCTGCCTGCTCAGCTGGGTCCCTGCACCCCACAAAGCTGTCTGAAGAGGATGTGAAACAGGCAGGGCAAGGGCAGTGAGCGAGGGGCTGGCAGGGTTCCACGTCAGGGCGGATTGCTGAACCAAGACCACCTCTGCCAGGGCCCGGGGACCTGACGTGCCTGCAGGGTGGCTGCGGAGCCCTTGCTGTCCCCCTCTCCTCCCTGCCTCTGCCACCCTGCCCACCCAGCCTGCTGCCCTCCATGCATAGCCAGGACCTGGATGTCCACCCAGCTGAGATCCCAGGAGGGAAAGGAAGCAGCCTCTCAGCTCTCGGACTCTGACTTTGCCTTGGGATTTCTGGGCTTTGGGATCTGGGCTCTGGACTCGATGAGGAGAGTCTGTGGTCTTTGCAGAGCTGCTGGACAGACCCAGGTCCCCGATTGCCCCTGTAGATCTTGGGCAACGCCCTGCTCTTTCCAGGCCTTGGTGTTTTCCATTTGTAAAATGGGTGTGTTGGACTTGGTCAGTGGTTTCCCATGTTGGTCTGCAACAAAATGAGAAAAACAGGGACAAAGTAGGGAGTTTTATTCAAGTTAGGTGTATTAATTTAATCACTGCCCTTTCCTCTGATGATGTTCTCCCTAGTTATTTTTGGTGGGTTCTTTTCTGAAATTATGGTAATGGTAGTTGGTGGTTTTTTTTTTTTTACCTGACTTACTTGGCAAAATAAAAAATTGGCAACCCCAGGTTGGTGTCCCTAGTTTAAAATGAAATCCTGTGTCTGGGTGCCAGGGCCTAGAAGGGCTCTGAGATCCTGCTACCTGAGTTTCTGAAGTTGAGGCCCATGGGTGGTCAGAGAAGGCTTCTGGAAAGAGATGGTGGCTCAGAGCAAGCGGGGGTCTCCTACTTTCCTCCCACAGCTGCTGGCGAGGCTCACACCCCCCTCATGGCCTCTCCCAACCCAGCCGTTCGAGCAGCCCTGGGTTTATGCAGCCCTGTTTTATGCTGTCACTCGCACCAGCTTGCCCTGCCGACTATGTGATGATTCCTGGGCACCCATGTGGGGGGTGGGGATGGGGACTTGGGGTGTTGGAGGAGAGAGCCAGACTCACCCCAGCTGGAGCGGGTCTGAGCTAGAGCTGCTGGCCCAGCTCAGGACAGAGCCCCATCCACGCATCTCTGGCTGGCCTGTGGCCTGCTGCGAGCGGGAATTCCTGGCCCTGCCCGTCATGGGAGTGTGATGACAGCCATGCAGGTGACACTTGGCCTAGGCACTTGGGTGCTTGACTCCACTCAAACAGGGAGACGGGCAGGCAGGCGGGCAGAGGGCTTCCCACAGACCCCTCTCCCCACCTGGCTCCTGCCCCACCGTGGCCCGGGAAGCAGGCTTGGCGCCAGGCAGGCCTGCCATGTCCAGGGGGAGGAAGGGCTGGGTGTTGTTGGCCTGTGTCTCTGTGGTGACCACCAGGCAATTGGCTGTCGCCCGCCGCGTCACTCTCCGAAGCCCTCCACCTTTGCTGGCACTGGCTACAGAGGTGAGTTTCCAGGGCATCTGGTGCCTTTGCTGGGGAGAGGCTGGGTGGGTCAGGGCTGCTTCCCTGTTGGAACTGGTTGAAGGAGTTTGGCTGGAAGCTGCCGGGGGGAGTCTCCGTCTCCCATTCCAGGTGTGAGAGCGGAGGCTGAGCGTGCCTGAGTTCCCACTCCTGGCCAACATCTCTATCTGTCCCCAAGCCTGGGCAGGTTGGCCGGGGGCAGCTGTGGGCTGCCAGAGCCCCTCCCACTCAAGTGGGGCTGTTCTAAGCCTCTGATCACAAAAGACTTTTGTGTATTGTTTTGTAATATCCTCTCCTCGAGAATTCTCAGAGCCAGGTGTTGTTATTATCATCATCATCATATTGTTATTCCCATCTTGCTGATGGAGAAACTAAGGCTCAGGGAGGTAAACTGAGGCTAGGAAAGGGCAGAACAGGGACTCAAACCCTAATCTAGACTCCAAATCTTGAAAGAGAGAGAGAGAACATTTCCCAAATCTATGGGATGGAATGGTCCCTTAGGGCGAGCTCATCCCAGATCCCTCCGCTCTATGATGGTTTTCAGCTGGCACTTTGCTGAATGTTTAAGAGGAGCTTGGGCCAGCAGCTGGCTGACCACCCACCGTGACAGGGAGATAAGCGGGGAGAGCCAGGGGTCCCTGGGGATGCTGGGCCCTCAAGGTGTGATGGATGCTTTTCAGGCAGGGAATGGGATCTCCCACCCAGCACAGCTGTGGGACCTCGCTGCCTCTGCATCAGGCACAGCTGAGGCTGTGAGGCCTGCTGGTTCACGTACCCTCCTTCCCACGGACGCAGCCCTGTATCCTCAGCCTCAGCCACTGACAGAGAGGCCGTCAGTGCCCAGAGCTCCCATCACCAGCCTGGCGTCTGCAGGGGACAGGTCCCTGTGTCTCCAGCTCTTCCACCTCTGTTTCTCTTTCTCATCATTTCCATGTCTGTTACTCTATGCTTTGCAGTCTCCATATATACTTCAGTCTGTTTTCATCCCCTTCTGCTTCTCTTCCTCTCTCCTGCTCCATCCCTTTTTGAGTTGGTGGTCCTGGGGGGTGTTGGTGATGCCTTGGGGGTGTCGGACAATGAGCACCCTGGGAGTGGGTGACAGATGTTAGAGAAGCCCCCAGGACCTGCTCTGTGGGCAGCATTTATCATTATGAAACCTGGGCTGCCTGTTTGCTCCTCTGAGTGCTTTCACCTGCACATCCTGAGGGTTAGAGAGCTAGGGGTTGTGAACACTGTTTTACAGGGCAGGACAGCCAGGCTGGGAACCCTAGGGGGAGCCCTCGTCCTGGGCCATTGCCACCGCTGCAGGCTTTGGTGCATTTCATTCTGGTTGTTCTGGGACAGTAACGCCTTATGATGTCAGGGATTTGGGATGCATGATGATGTCACATTCCTGCACCCAGAGTGATCCCCTAGAGCTCTGTGTGCTTCACTTCCCACCTTCTGACCAAATCTCAGATCAGCCTCCAGCCTGTGGGTAAAACCCTCTTTCCCCTGCCCTCCCCCACCTCCCCCCAGAGGAGGAGGCCACTGGGGGTTCCCAGCAACCCACTATGCCAGGAATTCCCACCCTCAGCCCGGGTACGTCATCTCCCGTCAAGGTGTGTGCTCACCCGCCCACAGAGGGCCACCCCAGAATCCAGGTAAGCCAGTAAGGGTGGTGTTGGGAAATGACCAGGGAGCCTAGCAGGCCACACCCTCTCCAAATCCTCCCTGGGCTCTAAATATAGACCACAATAGATAGCCGGGGTGACCTCCACCTGGCCAGCAAGAGGTGCAAGATTCTCCACCAAGCCCTCTCCCTCTGTGACGTTGGCCAAACCCATGTCAGACGAGGTGATTGCCAAGATGTGTTATGGTCCAGACATATGGCCCAGTTCTTTGTCTGAGCTGCCATGTACCTGGCAGACATCCCCAGAGCTGCACGCCCATTGCCTGGGAGGCCTGGGTAAAGGCAGGGACTGTGTCTTGACCTGAACATCCACTCAGACAACATTTATGAATCACCTATTATGTACCTGCGCCACTCAGGCAGAAGGGGCAGCCTGCAAAGTCTCAGAGAGGGGATGGCTTGGAGCTCTGGGGAAACACAGCAATGCTTGTGAGCTGTGTGCTGGGTGTGGTGAGAAGAGCCTGGAAATACAAGCTAAGGCCACCCTGGGCAGTTGGTCTTTTGCCTGAGGGCAGTGGGGGCCATTGAAGAGCAGTTGAGTAGGTCACATCTCCATGGAAACAATCAGAAGGTTCCACCCTAATCAACACCAATACATCTGCCCCCACAAGATTGCATTAAAGAACATGGCTTTTTCTGGGGGACATAATATATCCAAACTGGCACCCCAGGTCACCCACATTTACAGGAGAATCTGGAAATGTGGATTTTTATATGAAATCACTTGACTTTTTACTGTCAGCTCAAAAATTTAAAAACATTTTGCAAGCCAAACTAAACACATGTATGGGCTGTATTTGGCCTGGCTTTCATTCCCTGGCCATCAGTTTACAACCTGCCCTTTAACATGCTTCTCCAAATTGCATCCTGTGTGTGGTACCATTTGTACAGGGGGATCTTGGGGGCTTGTTGCGACCCCCGAGGAAGGGCAGGTGCATTCCCCAGGGAGAGGTGTTCTGTTCCCTGTGATTCCTCCAAACTGTTATATGTCAAGACATAGTTGGATTCATATTTGGTTTTTGGCAAGAATGGATGGAAGTGTTCTTCCATCAGGCAGCACACCCTGACCTCTGACCACGTCCCCTCTCTTCTGGGCTGGCCTTGCCCTTGGGAAGGTATCTACCCCAGAGCTTGTCAGGGGGTTATGAGCTAAGGTGCATGAAGGTTCAGGAGAGTGCCTTCTTGCAGGAGGCGCCCAGTAAATCACAGCCCCTGTTACTGACAGTGTGGGGAAGTCACCGGGTCTGCCTGATCTCAGGCACTTTGCACCAGGATGTGTGTGTTCTGTGCGAGTGCTTTTACATGTGTCATCTCATTAGTTCTCATTATTATTTCCAGTTTACAAAGGAGAAAACTGTGACTTGGAGGTGAGATGACTTGCTTGGGGGATCAGTGAGAAAGGGGTGAAACTGGGATTCAAACCCAGGCTTTAGGAAGCCAGAACCTGCCCTCCATGCCACACTGCCACCCTGGGAACAAACAGTGGACAGGAGCACATGGGCAGGTGCAGCTGGAGCAGTGAGCAGCTTGCAGGAGGGAAGCCCCAAAGGGGAGGAACGAGGCAAGGAGGAGACCTTTGTAAAAGCAGACAGAAACCAACCAGAAGTGTCTGGTTTATTAATTGATGGGACGCCAATCCCCCCCTCCCCTGCCCTGTCTCATATGGATGATGTCCAAGTGGTCAGACAGGACACAGCCAGGCTGGCCATGTTGGTGGGGGGATACAGTGATGATTAACTCCCCACTCCAGCCTCCTTGGGGCTGGCTCTCCCCCTCCTCCGACACACCTCTAGACCTTCAAGGCCAGAGACGCAGTGACATTGGGTTCACTTCTCTGTGTCTTTTGAGTGACGTGGCCTCTGTGCCCCTTTGCCAACTGGGCATGAGCTTGCTTCTCAGACCCTTCCTTTGGAGAAAGAGATGAGAACAGAGAAAGGAGATAAAGTGAGTGGCAGGCAGCTGCCAGGTTCTCTTGGCACCACGTTCTAAATACCCAGAGGTGCTGAGAGCTTGGCCCTGGAAGAAAGAGTGGGAGGAGAAGCTTCGAGCCAGAGGGACAGTGTCCAGGTCACCCCTTTGTTGTCCTTTGAGGACTTTCTCCCTTCAAATGTGCAGCGCCATCCACCTCACTCTCCAGGGCAGCAGGGCACAGATGTTTCCCAAATGGCCTCGCAGGGACTCCTCCCCAAACCAACTCGACCCATCTTGTCTTTAGGATATGATATGTTCCTGGTTATTAAAATATTTATTCTAGAAAAATTAGAATATTAGGACCAGTAAAAAGAAAAAAATAAAATGTAAGTCACCACCCAGCAATAACCACCATTATTTTTTAGAAGTAGATCCTCCTAGTCTTAGGTATCTATTTAGTATCGTTTTAAAAGCATATCCTGCATCTTGACTTTCTCTCTTCACAACTCCATCAGAGCAGTTTCTTACATAATGAAAGTGTGTTGCTCCTATGGTTTGTAATGACTCCCACGGTCCCATCATTTCTTTTATCAGTTGGTCACTTTTGGGCATTTGATTTGATTCAGTTTTGCAGAATTGTAATCATGGCTTCTATAAACATCCTTGTATAGAAGCCCTGTCCACCTCTCTGATTATTTCTTTAGGTTGGGTTCCTAAGAGTGAGACATTCAGGTCAATGGGCATGAGCATTTTTAATACTCTTAATGTAAACTGCCAAATTGTTTTCCCCCTGCCTTTATCAGGCCTTGCCTCATGCCCAGTAAGAAAACTGCCTAGTGTGTGCCCAAGCTGCCAGGGCGGGTACACAGGTGGATGGGGCTTTCTGGGGCCCCAGTGACCAGGTAGTTCAGCCCATAAGTCGGTGCACAAGATATTCTTGTGGGTTGTGGAGTGTGTTCCTGCCCTTCGTTTACAGATGGAGAAACTGATGCCCAAAAGATACGGGACCAGTTCTGGGGAGGTCTGTGGCAATCGCTGACCTCTGTGAGGGCTGAGGCTGAGGCAGGCCCCAGCAGTGGGTTAGGTGTGCAGGAGTGTCCCATTCATCCATCCATTCTACAGACATCCTTCAAACACCCCTCTTCATCCTGCTGTTAACTTCCAGGCTCCCTTCTTTCCTCACCGACTTCTGGAAAGAGTAGCTGAGGCTCCCTAGCCCAGCTTCCAATCACCCCTGAGCAGCCCTACTTCCACCCTCACCACTCCCTTGAGAGGGTGGGTGCCAAGGTCACCAGAGGCTCCAGCTGACCAGGCTGGTGGCCAGGTGCTCTGCCTGGCATCTGTCCACTCTTGATCTCTCCCTCCCCCTTGAATCTCTGTAGGCCCCAAGCCCCGGTGACTCCTCATCTCGTCCCACCTCTCCAACCATTCCTCCTTTCTACCTGTATCTACTTCTCAGGGTGGCTGTAGGGCTGGCAGGCATAGCTGTCCCCTCCCTGCACCATAGTTCAACTCCAAACATAGAACGCAACGCTCAGGACTTCCAAGTGCACGTGTATGTCAAGCACGTGGTCACCGTTCCAGCGCCAGGAGCACATAGCCAGGCACCCACAAGTTCCCCACGTCAGCTACCTCGTGATTCTCTCAACCCTCCGTGAGGAAGTAATGTCGTTCCTCATGTTTCCCAGATGAAGAAACAGGCTCAGAGAGGTTAAGCAACTTGTACAAGGCCTGACTCCAGGGCCTGGCACTACTAGCCGCAGCTTTACCACACGTCAACTCCTACACAACCCATACCTGCAATAAATACACTGCCCCAGCGTGTCCACGCACACTAGGCGCCTAACAGCAGTACCCACAGCCCCACAACACAGGCAACGCGGCCACCCCATGCGACACGAGGCCGACACGTTCGCGCACTCAGCACACACGCCCGCCCTGGGAGCCGCCCTCCGCCTCTTGGCCCCGCCCGTCCGCTTCCCCAGCACCGCCTCTCGTCCAGGGCCCGCCCCTCCGCTCCGGCCCCTCCCCCTCCACCGCTGGCCCCGCCCCCGGCCTGACCTCAGCGGGGGCCCGGCGGCCGGCCCAGAGCGCAGGTAGCGCCGAGCCGCGCGGGCCGGGCCGCGCTGCCGCCGCCGCCGCGCGCCCGGGCCGGCCTCCGCATCCGCGCGGTCCCGGGTGCCGCGCCCCGGCCGGCCGCGCCGCTGCGAGCGGTCCATGGTGCAGCACATGTGGGCCGAGGCGGCCGGGCCTGCGGGCGGCGCCGAGTCGCTGTTTCCGGGCTCCCGACGGAGCCGCAGCGTGTGGGACGCCGTGCGCCTGGAGGTGGGCGTCCCCGACAGCTGCGCCGTGGTGCTGCACAGCTTCACTCAGCTCGACCCTGACCTGCCGCGTCTGGAGGTGGGTGACCCAGGGCGGGCCCGAGCCACCCCCGATGGGAGGGCATGTCCCGAGCGACACACAGGCAGAGCGAGGCGTGCCCGGGCGAGGAGTGAATGGGGGCCCGTCCTCAGCGGGTTACCCCTACAGAAATTCCGCCCCTCGCTCCAACCCTGAGGCAGCGAGGTGGCCCTGAGGGCTGCCAGCAAGTGTGGTCCAACAGGTTAGGAACCAGAGCTGAGATTTTCATTCCCCGTCCTCAATTTTGCACCGCTGCGTGCTGTCAGAGCCCTGGTGTGCCGGCCTGAGCCCCCACCGCCTTGACATGGATCGTTTCCCAAGGCACTGTCGCTGTTTTCTTCTGTGGCCCCTACTCTGGTCTGTGAACTTCCTGACAGCAAGGACTAGCTCTTATTTCGCCTCCCTTGCCAGCCCAGGGCCAGCACCCGGCGCTGATACACTTCCCAATGAAGGTGGGAAACAAGTGGTTAGGATGGCAAAATCCTTCAATACTCGGACGCAGTTGGGATCATAGGGGTTCCAATGACCAGGAAGACATCAGGGCTGCTCAGAGGAAGGGGCAGGGGACTCCAAAATGTGGGGTCAGATGTCCAGATGATGAGACAAGGGGCTCTCAGGCTGAGAGGTAATTCACTTCTGCTCAATTAGAAAATGCGCCAATACGCTGAATTTGGAAGGATTTGGAAGGATCCAGACAAGACGGGGTGTATGTGTATGTACCTGTCATGGATGGGGGTGGGTAACTGGGTGAGGGCCCTGGACTCCAGTTTACAGGCTGCCCTGGGCAGGGGGTCCCGGTGGGTCATGAGATGGTGCTCTCCGCCTCTCACCTCTGGTGCAGCACGTGAGGCAGAATACAGGGACGTGCCCTCTGGTTCTACCTGGGCGTGGACCCGGGCAAGATGGGCTGACAGGCCATCCCAGGGTCGGTGCCTTAGGGCAAGGCAAAGCTCCTGTGGGCTGAAACCTTAATTGTGAACTTCCTGATCCTCCATGTAGTTAGGAACCTCCATATTCCCCACACACGCCCCCCCCCCATGCTCTACTACCCTCTTTATCGCTTTAAAGCCAAGGTGCATTGTAGTTACCTCCTGGGGCAGCCTGGATCCAGTGCTTCTGCCTGCCTGCCTAAATGCATGTTTGCAGAAGGATAAAACATGTTTCCCTGCTCAACATGGGGGGGCTGGCAGGGGTAGGAAAGCTCTTGGTCAGGAAATGACTGGGGCTCTTGGTGGGGGAACCTTGGGGCTAGTAGACCCTTTCCTCGAGCTTGGCAAGTGGCCAGGCAGGCATGTCCCCCAGCCCCCCAGCCCCCCACCCCCATCCCTCATCACGCAGAGCTCTCCTCATTGGCAGTTGGAATGGGACCCCTGGGAGGATGGGGGTGGGAGGCCTGACACCAGCCCTGCACTCATCTGGCTTCCATTATTTCTGGCAGCTGCTCGGGCTTTGTGTTCTGGGAGGGTCTGGTCTGAACTCTCACAGGGGCCGGGCAGGTTCCTGACCAGGGTGGGACTCTGCCGCTTCTCCCTCCCTGTTTTGCTCTCTCTGTCCATCTGCATCCCTGAGAAACCCAAGGGAAAGGCAGAGCTGAGTTTCATTCCTTCCCAAGGATGTACCTTCTATCTCCGTTGCTGAAGCTCTCCCTCATCTGGCCTCAGCACAGGGATCCAAGCCATGGCCACTGTTGAGAAAGGGGAAGCTTCTGGCTGGAGCAGGAAAACCAGGGTCCTGGCAGGAGAGGAGGCCACTGCCGGAAACTAAACACAATGACCATTTACCATGGGCCTGGGGGAGGGGGCGGGGAAGTCCCTGTCACTCCTGCCAAAAGCAACCCCTCCCCCCACCCCCATCCTGGAGCTGATTTCCTGGTCGCTGTAGTCTGCCAGAGCAGAAGCGGCCCTGTTTGCGGTCCCTGTCCTCTCTGGGCAAAAAAAACCAAGCAGTTTTTGTCTTCCCTACCACCATCTCTCTTTCCCTACAAAGCCTCCACCCAGTCCTTTTGTCTTTGGGCTGCCAGATGTCCTTATACCTCTGGGCATTGGTTCTTCATCTCAAATATAAGCCAAGGCACCATTGACCCAGTTTGGCATGCATGGCTCTCGGCTTTTTACAAGTGACCTAGTCCATGTCCCTAACTCCAAAAGCAGGCTTCTGCCTTGGACGTGCAAGAGGAGTCCTCAAGTTTGTAGCACCTGCTGGCCGCAGGCACCACCAACTCACTCTGTCTCACTTAGACCAGCCCTACAAAGTAGGTGTCAGCTGTACTTTATAGGAAACGGGGTCAGAGAGGCAGAGACCCTGCCCTAAAGAAGTATCAGAGTCAGGATTTGAGCCTGGGCTGTGTTCTTTATTGGTGCCTGCTGTGAAGAAGAACCTGCAGGGATCAGGAAAGGATAAGGCAGATCTCACTGTCAAGGCCATTATAAATGCATTGGGAAGACCATGGAGCTGCGGAGAACATGGAACCAGCCCAAGGCAGCCTATAAGTGCTGTGGGTCAGGTGCATGGTAGGGATGTTTATAATCCAAAGGAAGGCACAAGAGCTTCCAGCCAGAGGACATGAGGGAAGGCTTCCAAGAGGAGGCAGACCTACAGCTGGACTCTTGGAAAGTTTAAACCAAAGGTTTAAAATAATAGCTAATATGATCCAGCACTGTGTGGGACATCCTGTCCTAAGTAATTTGCATGCATTACTTAGTAATTTGCATCTTCTTGAGGTCAGTACTATTAATAGCCCATTTAGCAGATGAAACAGCTAAGGCACTCGAGCTTAATTATGTTGCATTAAGTCACTGAGCTCATAAGTGGCAGAGATGGGATTGCAACCCAGGCAGTGTTACGCAAGGCCTGGGCACGGTCTGTGCGTGGATTGGGAATGAGGAGGGCTGCTCTGTTTTTCAGAGTGGAGATGCACAGAGCAGAGTCTCCTGCTAGCCACCCGGTCTCCACTCCAGTTGTCTGGTCTCCCAACCTCACTGCATGCAAGGTCTTCAGTTTAACTCCCAGAGCCCATTAGCACCTTGGACACTGGAGGCCCAAGAGGGGTGCCAAGGTGCCATGTCTCTGCACGCGTATATACATTTTATTATCTTTGAGGAGGGCCTCCTGGCCAGGTCTAAACGGGTACCCTCCAGGAGGTTCATGACCTATCTTGGGCAGGCAGGGGCTGGCTGTTTCCCACTGGGCCCCGTGTCCCTTCAGTTACTCCTTTAAAGCCCCAGAAGAAGAGGAGGGTGGGGGCCAAGCTGGCTGGTACTGGGTCCTCCTTCCTGGAGAGGCCAGGAGCCTCTAGGTGAGGGGCACTTGGGCATACTGGGCTATTTCCTGAGGGGGCACGGGGGTACCCTGAGTGCTAGGAGATGGTAGACTGACCGCCCACCAGCTGGGCTGCGGTCCACGCCTCAGCCTGGAGGTTGGGTATTTCTAGACCCTATCTCTGGGAGCTCTTGCATCCCCCCAGCCTGGTCCTACTGCTGGTGAGAAGGATTTGGGGTCGATTTAGCACCGGGCCTCGGCAGACACCAAAGGGGCAAGTGGGGGTGGTTACAGGAGGCTGCACCCAGGCCATCGGAGGGAGGACTGGCTCCCAGGGGCTGCTGGCTGGCCGCCCGGACAGCTCCCACGGTGTGGCTCTCAGTGGTGTGGCCACCCTGTTCTAGAGGTCTGGCTGCCAGACTTGCAGGCCCAGAAACACCATGTTCCTGGACACACAGCCCCAACCAATCTGATTCTGCAGAGACAGAAGTTAAAACTGGGAGCCTAGTACAGGAGTTGACCATGAGAAGCAGAACTTTGAGGAGATCTTCCCGGTTGGCACATGGGCTGAGTGAGGGACATTATAGTCAAAAGGTTCCTTGGCGAGCATGGCAAGAGGCCCAGGAGTGAGGGATTTGCATTTGAAGTTATTGGCATTTTCCTCTTCTCTGTAGGGAACCACTTGATGCTTGCATCACCTTCTCTGCACTCACATCCCGAGGCAGATTTTTGTCCTTTTAAATCAAGAGTCTGTGTCGTGTATGATGGTCATGCGCTTGGGCTGGAATGCCAACTTGGCCCCTTTGCAGCCCTAGACCTGCTCCAGCTCTCTGAGCCTCAGTCTCCTCATCTGTAGAATGAACACAGTGGTACTTCCTCCTCTTAGGGTTCTGGTGAGGACTGAGTGAGACCAGCAGCCGGACAGGTGGTGGCTGCCATGGTTTTGTTTTCTGACTAGCTGTCAGTGGCCTTGGCACTTGGTAACTTTGTCAGCGCTGGCAGGAGGTGTGGCAGGCTTGAGCCTTGGGAGTGCCTGGTGCTCTGAGCTTGTGGGGCATGTAGCCCATCTTTGGTGATGAAGCCCAGCTTTGGCTGGGGCACATGTCAGCACAGTGCTTCCCAGGGCCTGGTCCTCGCAGCTCTCTTCAGAGCCTGTGGGCACCCTGCCCATCCTGGAACCCTGTAGGTGCCATGCATACCATGGCACATCCCCAAATCTCCCAGTGGAGAGGATGCATTTGCTAGAGACCTGGGTTCTGGCCCAGCCCCGTTATCTGCCACCTTGCTGTGTGGCCTGAGGAAGCCACTTCTCTTCTCTGGCCTCTCTCCCCAATCCATGTGACGACGAGTTGGACTCTGCTCTTAGTGTGAAGGCAGCAGCCACCTATAGAGCAAGGCAGGAGCCAGACTGGAGTGTGTCCTCCGAGGATGAGGAGTCACAGGCCTGGGTTCATATCCCTGTTCTGCTTGCCACTTCCAGGCTCCATGACCTGGCAGAGTTCCCTTACCGGTCATTTCGTTATCTGTCCGGATTGATTCGGATGGGTGTTTGAAGGGCCTGGCACCCAGGAAGTGCCTTCCACCTTCTGGATGCAGGTGGTTGGTGGGGTTAGTGTCGATCTTGGACCTTCAGCCAGCCCCTCCCTGGATCCTCTCAGGACCAGGCCACTGTCCTCCCCAGCTGTCACCTACTTTCCCCCCTCCCCCATGCCTGGGCCCCACCTGGGCCCCGTGGTGGCCTGCTGGCCCGAAAGACAGAATCTGGTCATGAATGGGCACGACAGAACGTGAGCAGGTGGTGGAGGGGCTAGCAGGGCCAACATGGAGGGGATGGGTCTCTCTCCCCGACTTGAGCTGGGGTTTTTCTTCCTCCTTAAATGCTGAAGTGACAAGTCGCTGGGGTCAGGCTGGCAGGGAGGATTCTTGCAGTACGTGGTCACTGTCTTTGGGGGCTCAACATAGCTTGGTCCCTAAACTCCATTTGCTGGGGTCACCAGACTCACTGGTTTCCCTGACAACCCAGGCACTTTGTACCACTCCCAGCCGAGGCCGCCTCTGTGGGCTGTGATGCCTGGGAACCAGGAGTGTGGTCCATCTCCATCCACAGCGGGACTTCACATCCTGGGCAAGGGCCTGTCCATGCCCTCGGGCTCAGGGGATTGGAGGGCACACCAAGGGCACAGACATGGTGTGTACCAGGAGGAGCACAAACACTGGGCGTTTTAATTCTCACCCTTGGTGGGGATAGGATGGCTGTCTCTGGGATCATGGTCTAAAGGAAGTATAACGAGTGGGACTTTAGAAGTTCTGGGTTCTGGGTTCAGCTTGGACACCCTCTACTTGACCCCCTCCCCTGGGCCCCAGTCTCTGCCTCTGTAAAATGGGGAGGGTATGCACATCTACAGGATTTAAACTCTGCTCTGGGTGCCTGTTCTGATAGTCCTCTCTGTTTCATGTTTTGGTTTCTGTGCTTGAGCAAAAGCTTGAAAAGGCAGAGCTGCAGGGCTCACTGCCCACCCACAGTGGTTTAGGAAGACAGCACCCTCTCTTGAATGCAGATCTCCTCCAGGTGCCAGGAGCCTCCCGGTGGGTCTCAGACAGGTGCCCCCCGTGGTTTTTCCCTTCAGTGTTTATCGGCCTACTCGGGGCTTTGGGTATGTCAGGTGTCACACAGCAGCACCACCACCATGAGGTCCCGTTCACTGGGCATTTTTGTATGCAGTTGCCATGTTAAGCGTGCTCCCCACATTCTCTCTTGACCCCACAGTCTCCCCACAGAGAGCTGCAGCTCTCCTGCTCATTGCCCAGATGAGCTCACGGAAGCCAAGGGCTTGGGGCTCAGCAGAGCTGAGGGGCAGAGCCCTCCATGGAGGATGGAGCTGTGAGGTCTGGTGGGCCTGGGGAGGGACCTCATATGGCCAGAGCTGCTGAGAGCTGGGAGGTTGCAGGATGAGGGCTCCAGGGTGACCTCTGGGTGAACTGGTCATCAGATCAGCAGGATATGGCAAGTCCTTGAGCTGGTGAGGTCATGCATGGAGGCTCTGTGATTTGAGCCACTTGCTGTCCCTCCCAAGTGGGGCCCAACCATTCCAAATGCCAGCCCTGGAAGGGTCTAGATGGAGAGGAGACTGCAGTGGAGGCTTCAGGCCAGGGCCAGATCTCTTTAGGAGGAGCCAGTCTGCAGCCAGAGGAGTCTGTGGGTCTGGAGGCCCAGCATAGGCCTCTAGTTGTACCACCTGGACAGGGAGATGAATCAGGATAGGTTATCAGGATGGGCAGAAGGTGCTGCCTTGGCATGTGCAGGCATGAGCTCCCTTCTGGGGAGGTGGCAGGGCTGAGGGGAAGGCCCAATAGATCACCTCAGGACTATCCTGAAATAGGGGCCCCTCCTTATCCTCATATTCCACCTGGAGGGAATTGGGGGTTGGCCTGTAGCCTACTCCCTCGGCCAGCCAGGGGCATGGCCTGCCTGCTGGCCCGTCACCATGAGAAGGCGGATCTGGTGACACACTACCCAGACACCACTCAGGCCCTGCTTCCCCTCCCCATCCTTGGGCTCCGGGCTGTGCTCCAAGGAAGAGCGGAGAGTGGGGGCACCCAGGTGCCCATTCAGCCGGGCTTGCCTTCCCAGAGCCCTAGTGGAGATCGAGCCACCCTCCCTCCACTTGACCCAAGCGTTGGACGCGAGGCAGTGTGTTCAGAGCCAGGGTTGCTGACTGTGTCCCAGGCCCTCCCGGGGGTGAGACAGGAGGATCCATCCCCTGAGGACACTCCCAGCCATGTGGCATTCTTTTTCGCTAACAGTCAGCTCTGTGTGGCTGGCTATGGGCCCCTCCCCCAGCGGGAAGGCATTTTCTCCGTCTCAGCTGTTTACTTGGCCTCTCCCTGAGCATCCTGGAGGGCCTGGCACTGCCCAGATGGGCTGCCTGCCCCTGGGTCTGCCCGCTCTCAGCTCTGCTAGCAGAGAGGTTGGCCCAGTGGCCCAGGGTTGCCTGTGGGTGCCAGGGCCCTGCTGTCCTGCCCTGAGGGTCTGGGTGCCTTCTGTCCCTGGAAGGGGGCGGGGGGTTGGTCAGAGCAGGGGATAGATGCCCCGTCTGCCACCCTGTCCTTGGACCTCAGGGCAACTTGCTTTAGAGCCCTGTGCCTCTGTTACCCCTCAGTAGGACAGTTAAACAGTTCCTGCACTCAGCATTGCTGACAGGCATGTTTTTGCTGCTGCTGTCGAAAGAACCAGAGAGGACAGGGTTAGCTTCAAACTAACAGCTTCCCCATCTGTGACACGGGGTGATTCCCATCCAAGCTCTCCCGTCCCTGGCATGTGTGACTCTCCGCGTTCTTCCCTGCCCCCCACCAGGCTGGCAGAAGGGGGCCACCCTGGAGTGGGGGATGAGCATGGAGCTCATATGACACGGTGCGGGGCGGGGCCAGCTGCTGGGCCCTAGCTGAGGCCCGAGGCTCCCTGGGGAGCCTCTGTCTAGTTCTGCTCTGCTTGGCCATGGCTGAGACCACCTGGCCCCGGCCTGTCCTGTGGGTTGGCCCGGCCTGGTGTGGTGGGGAAACGCTTTCATTCGATGGACATCGGTGGAGCCCAGTCTGGGACCCAGGGCCTGTGCTGAGCTCCCTCGGGGTTAAGGTCTGGGTGCCCTCTGGCAGGCAGGTTCTGCCCAGGAGGACAGTGCCCATGGCACTCAGGACAGTGTCTGGCTCCCAGCTGGATCAGATGTGGCTGAAAGCCCTAGGAGAGAGACGCCCTTCCGGCCTAGCTGGTGGCCTTTACGGGAGGCAAGCCGGGGCCCCTGAGGAGAGGTGGGTGGTCGGGGCCCTGGTCCCTTTGACCTCTGAGGCCTATCTCCTCTGAGGGGTGATTTTCTTGGCAGGGGAGGGATATGTGAGGTGGGGAAAGAAAAGTGAGCATCTGTTTCAGCTTTCTTGCTGTATTAGAAGGGATTTGCCTTGCTCCATGGAAGCGCTGGCCCTCTGCCAAGTGTGGGCTGTTTGGGGATGAATGCATGGGGAGACCTCTGCCTGTTCCCTTGTTAATTTCCAAGAAATAGGGCTGTTCTCCCCTCAGAGGATGTGGAGGGTCAGGAGCCTGAGTGTTATCTCGGGCTTTCCTGTTGGTGAGAAGCCCAGAGTGGGAGGGCAGCCCCAGGTCAGAGGAAGTGGACTTCCGGGGGAAGGCCCCTGGGTCTCCCAGGGCCCCTAGAGGTGGGCAGGAGCGAGAGGCCCAGGACCCCGGGGCTCTGAACCCTGCAGTGCTGATATCCGGGAGACAACCCACAGGGCACCGGGTACTGGTTCCCTACCCAGGGGCCCAGCTTAGGCCGAGGGCTTTGGGGAAGGACTAGGAGTGGGTCACAGGCGGAGAAGACACTTTCCCCTGAGCCTGCTCTGAGCACCATGCCCTGTGATGGGGCAGTGACCTGTGGTCCTAGCTGCTGGCATTGACAACGCAATTGATTGATTACCCTGTGCCCGGCTGATACCCCCTAGATCCTTCCTGCAACTCTCAGAGGTCAATATCTTTACCCTGTCCCGAGCCCCCTCCTCTCCACATCAAGCTCCCCTCTTCCCTGGGAGGTGAGAGAGGGGCTATAAAGCTCGGGGCAGCCACAGCCAGCAGATGAAGGAGCCCCCAGTGGGAGATATCGCTGCCTCCTGAAACAGGGGCCTTTCTTTTCTCCTAGGCATCCGGAGAGCAGCAGAGGTGCCCCTGTACCTGTCTCAGCCCTGTGGTTAGGGGTTCGGAGGAACCCCCGGCCATCAGCCCA
Source organism: Bradypus variegatus (assembly GCA_004027775.1). Classification (NCBI taxonomy): domain Eukaryota; kingdom Metazoa; phylum Chordata; class Mammalia; order Pilosa; family Bradypodidae; genus Bradypus; species Bradypus variegatus. The sequence continues at coordinate 17,433 of PVKY010000643.1, forward strand.
GACCCCAGCCCTGTCATGTTTCACTCCCTGCCCCCACGCATGTGATGACGGAGGGGAACTGGGAACTCCTCTGTTGCCCAAGTGAGCCCAAGGTCATGAGTGAGCAGAAAGGGAAGGAAGAACCTTGGATGCTGACTCCAGGGCTGGGCCAGCTGCCAGTAGAGTGTGTCCACCCACTCCTGCAGGTGTGGGGACAAGCGTGAGGGTGGTCACGGGACGTCTGGCCGTGGGGAAGTTATCTTTTTTGTCAGGCCTGGCCATAGCCCTGCTGGGTGCCATTGACTGTGTTGTGGCCTTGGGATTCCAGCTCCACCATTTACCTGTGGAAACAGGTTGTTTCTCTCTTCTCCTTGCCTCCATATATCCATCTGCAAAATAGTCGAATAACAATACCCACTGGGGTGGCGGGGGCTGGGGGTGGGGGTTGAGGGTCAAGCCTGACCTCAGTCAGAGCAGGGTGTGGGTCTAGAGCCGGGTAATGACCCAGGGCATGGCTGGCAGGGTGGGAAAGCGCCCGTCTGCCCTGATTTGTCGGTTTGTTTCTTTCCGCACTGGAGATCCATGCAGGCCCCCATCTGTGCCTGAGGTGCACACGGTCATGTGGGGCCTCCACCTGAGGTGACGCCCAGCCCTGACGCCTCCCTGCCTGGCTGCCGGGCACTGTCTTTGCAGAGCTCCACGCAGGAGATCGGCGAGGAGCTGGTCAACGGGGTCATCTACACCATCTCCCTGCGCAAGGTGCAGGTGCACCACGCCGCCAACAAGGGCCAGCGCTGGCTGGGGGTGAGTGCATGCAGGCTCAGCGAGGTCTCCCCACCCAGGGTCCCTAGATGGCCAGGGAGGGCCCCAGACACCACCGTGGCTCCCTCGGGCTCTCTTCCCGGGCCTTCCTGAGTGGACCACTGCCCTGCTCCCCAAGGAATCTGGGCCTCCACCCCTCAACCACCCCCACCACCCAACCTTAACCAGGTGGAAGGTCACTTATTTGTAGGAACATCCAAGAAGGGTCTTTTCTATGGTTTTCCCTTGAGGGCAGACTGAAGGGTAGGCTCACTTCAGGCATATTTGCATTTTCCTGCTGTATTTCTGTTTCCACTACCCGCCCCCATGTCCCGTGCTGGAGTCCACATGACGGTCCTTGAGGCCTTCTCCAGGTGGTACAGATCCCCACGCTCAGGACGGGTCTTGCCATCTCACAGAACCCATCCCCCATCCCCTTGATCTCCCCAGCTCAGGACTGGGGCCTGACTCGGTGACCCGGCCTTGCAGAAGGGACATGGCTCAGGGCAGCGTCCCAGCCCCTCAGGGCTGCTGGGCCTGGACCTGGAGCTTTCCTGCTGCCCTGTCAGCAGTGCTGCCCGGAACAGCTTGTGGGCGTCCTCATGCCCTCAGCCCCCGTGACCTCTGGGAGAGGCTGCCAGGAAAGGGCTGGCTGCATGAAGGACGTGCAGACAGCAGTTTTCACAGCTAGAGCCAGATAACTTCCCAAAAGCTGCAGCAGTTGAGCCGCCACCAGCTGCCTGTGACGGTGGTGGCGTCCCTGCGTCCTGCCTGGACCTGGCTCTTTTCATTGTCTCTCATTTTCCCGATCTGGGGTCAGGGTGGCAAATGGCTTCACATTGTTGCCTTGGCCTGGTGAGAAGTGGAGCCCCCTTCACCCCCTTCAGTTGTTTACCTGCCTTGGGGGTCTGTGCTCCCCTGAAGCTCTGTTCAGCTCCTTGGCCCTGTGGGGGCCTTTCCCACCAGGGACACTCTGGGCACCTGCCCCTGTGCCGGGTCTGGGGTCTCCATAGCCTCAGGTTCTCCAAACCCCTTTCAGGCAGAAGAAAGAAACATTAGCCTTTCATTGCTTTGAAATGAAAGGGCATCTCAGTCTGTGTGTTCTCTGAACAAGTCTCCAAACGGGGCTGGGGTGTGTGTGTGAGGGGATGACTTGACCAGACCTTTCTCTCCGTGTTGGGAGCCGCCCAAGCCTCAGGGCCCCTGGAGGGAATATCGTGCAGCCCCAGGCTGACGGTTCCGGGTCTAACCTGTGTGACCTTGAGCAGCCACTTCATGTCTGTTTTCTCATCTCAACTATATCTGTAGAAAATTGAATTTGCTCAAATGGCTCTTGTAGAACTCATTTATGTAATTTTCTATGATTAACGTTTTAGCTAATTTAAGAGGTTTCAATTTGGAATTGTCAATGTTTTTGGATAAATTAAGTAGCTGCATTAGAAATTATTACTTTGAATTTAAATTCAACCAAATATAGTTACATTTTATCCTTGTAATTTTTCCTGCCAATAATAATAGATCTATAATCCTGAAAATTAAATGTGCAAAGACCATTATTATCCTTTTACTAATATTTTAATTAAAAATTACAAATTCAGGTTGATGTTCTGGAAAGACAAAGACCTTGCTTACTGTTATGGCCAGGTTACAATGAATAGAAAAATTTTAGAGAAAATTTTGTGAAAACAGATCAGGTCAGCTTTTTTTTCCCCCAAGAGTGTCCTTCAAATAGAGACTCTTATTGTACAAATATCCCCATGTGGGCCCTAGTTTATCTGGTATGGTATTTAATGTTTAATGGTTTTCTTCTATTTCTATGTCTCTAGAAATGACTTATTAAAAGTTTATGAGTAATACAATAGGACTCTTGATTTAAAGTTAGATTTGTAATTTCCACTGATACCAAAACCAAAATAAAATTCCCTCACCATCGTTCATCTAGAGCCTCATTTAAAAAAAGAAGTCAAAAGCGGGGGGAAGGAAAGCCTGTGGATGATTTGTAAGGACTTGCTGGGATAAAGCTCCTAAGACAGGCTCTGAATACAGGGTGCTTCTTGTTATTGCCCGGCCAACAATGACTTGATGGTACTGATATTTTAAATCACTCCCTCCCCTCAAATTCTACTTTTATAGCTGGGAATCTTTTTCTGCCAGAGGCACTCAGGTCCCACCTCTTGCTGCACATCCTGAGGGCTTGGGAACTCCAGCTCCGAGCTGCAGCCCCCCACCACCCTCCTGGTGGCTCCTGGTGCTGTTGCCAACTGTCTGATCTTCCTTTGCCCACCCCCAGTTTGAAAATGAGCCAGGCCTGAACCTCTACGAGACCTGCAAGGTGCGGATGGTCAAGGCAGGCACGCTGGAGAAGCTGGTGGAACACCTGGTGCCTGCCTTCCAGGGCAGTGACCTCTCCTATGTCACCATCTTCCTCTGCACGTACCGGGCCTTCACCACCACCCAGCAGGTCCTGGACCTGCTGTTCAAAAGGTGAGCGTCCACCCAACCCATGGTGCACTGACAGCTCTGCCCCGCTCTGGCTGTGTGTCTCGGGATTGTCACTTCACCTTCTCGCCTCAGTTTGCCTCTCTGAAAGGTGGGGCGATGAGAGGACAAACCTCCTAGGGTTATTGTAAGGACTAACTGGGATAAGTCATAGAAAATGCTTCCGGGGAGCCTGGCTCAGCAGAAAATGTGGCTGGAGGGGCAGGAGTTGTTCAGAAGTGTTCTTTCCCTCTCCCCTGAGCAGAAGCTCTGCCTCAAAGTGACCTTGTGCAAACATCTTTTCCATTTGTAAAGGAGGTTTGAGATTCCACCTAGGGAGCCCCTGTTCATGGTGTAGTTAGGCCCACTCGGCTATCTGGGAAGGTGCTGGTTAGGGTTTTTTCTTTCTTCAAATAGATGTGAAGCGCCTTCTATGTGCAGGCACTTTTCTAGGCAATGAACAAAGCAGACAAAAGTCCCCGCCCTCCTGGGTTTCTATTCTAGTCGGGAATCCAGACAATAACACTAGACATCATAAGCAGGTACGGTAGATGTGACGCCCTCACGGCCTCCTCTAGATACGGATGCATCCTTCCTTATTCTGATGAGGACGGTGGACCTGAGGACCAGCTAAAAAAGTGAGTGGACGATGGGTCAAGGGGAAGAGTTCCTGTTTCCACAGACTGCTGGAGGGCGTTGAGAGGGAGAGGCTGGGCAGAATCCTGGGCCCCACCCATCCTATGATCCACCCTAGAGGGCTGGAAAGGTGTCACAGGGAGCTGTGGGTGGGGTCCTGGGGCACTGGGTGCAGAGAGGACCTTGCGGGCTCAGAGCCAGCCCTGCAGAGAACCTGTCACTGCCACAGCCCCTTCGCAGTCTTGCCCCCGACACCGCCTTGTGGCAGACCCAGAGCAGGAGGTTGTCAGCTGCCTGTTCACAGATCTGCCCTGGACCTCAGTCCTGTCTGCCTCCAGCAGAGAGGGCTGGCTGGGCTGGGCTGCGCCCCTGGCCTGTGGGAGGGCAATGTCAGTGGGAAGAAGGCACCCACACGTGGCGCCCAGAGAACGAGGCTACACCTCAGGGTGTGAGCTCCAGTTGGAGGGGCCAGGAGGGGCAGGAAGACAGACTGCTCACCAGGCAGATGTTTATGAAGCTCCTGCTGTGGGCCAGCACTGTGCAGTGGCAGAGCAGCCATGGTCTGTCGCTGACCTTGTGGAGTTTGTGTTCCAGTGAGATGGGTCCTAGGGAAGACAGGCAGAGAAGTATGTCAGGCTTCCCTGTAGGACAGGAGAGTTGGTCAAACCATTGATCAAGAGCTCCCTACAGTCGAGGCTCTTTGCCAGCCCCCCACTTGGACCTAGACTGCCACTGCCAGGACAGGTAGAGTGGTGTTGGGGGTGGGGCGGGCTGGCCTCTGACATCAGTGGCAGGCATAGGAGCTCAGCCCCCGGCAAGGTTGCCCTCGGGGCAGTATGGAAGGAAAGGCCAGTTCCCTGACTCTCTTGCCCACCCGCCTACCCCCAGCACCATCTCCTCCATCCTGGGCACCTGGCTGGACCAGTACTCAGAGGATTTCTTTCAGCCACCGGACTTCCCCTGCCTCAAGCAGCTGGTGGCGTATGTGCAGCTTAACATGCCTGGCTCAGACCTGGAGCGCCGTGCCCACCTTCTCCTTGCCCAGCTGGACCACCCGGAGCCCATCGAGGCAGAGCCAGAGGGTGAGGACTGGGTGTGAGCACACATGTGTGTGTATGGGGAGGGGGCGGGTCTGGGCAATGCAGGGAGGGACTTCCGGAGATTGCCGTTCAGCCAGGAGCAAAACGTAGCCACAGACAAATCTGAGGGGCTGCAATCTGGGAAGACTTTTCTATGGGTGGGTTCTTGGGCTGGGACTTTCTTAGAGGCAGTGGGATCATCTCTTTGTTTGAAAAGGCACAAAGAAAGTCATTCATGTTGTTGAAGCTTCCTCCTATTTCCCTTTCAGTGCAGGTACCAGCTCCAGAGCTAGAGCCAGTTCTGGTGCCAGCTCCAGAGCTACAGGCAGCTCTGGTGCCAGTTTCAGAGGTAGAGCCATCTCCGGCCCCACCTCCAGCACAAGACACAGCTTCATCCCCAGCCCCAGAGCTAGAGCTGGAGCCAGCACCAGCTGCAGCATCAGAGCCTTCCTGTCCATTGCCCGTGACCACAGAGAATGAGCTGAGTGAGGAGAAGGCTAACCTCTTGGCGTTCCCTCCTGAGCTGGTGGCAGAGCAGTTTACACTGATGGATGCGGTGAGCAGCTGGGCTTGGCAGGACTGTGCTGAGTGGTTCTTCCTTCTTGCCATCCCCTGATCCAGAGTCTGATGATCTTGGTATAAACCCTGGTAACACAACTTTCCAACCTTGTGACCAAGCTCTTTAACTCCCAAGCCCTCGCTTCCCACATCTGGAGAGTAGATATAAGACACTAGCCATACCTGCTGAATGCAGGAACTGTGAAGAATAAGTAAGAGCAAAAAACTAGAAAGCTCTCTGTGGTGGGGTGGGGGACTGGGGTGATGGCCCAGTGTCAGTTGGAGGGGAGCTCGCTGGGGTGCAGGTGGCTCCAAAAGTGGCCCATACTCTGTTCTGGAGGTTTCCACAGTATCAGCACTAAGAGGACCCTGATGTATACTAGATCCTTTGGCAGATACCCAGAGTCTCTGGGCCCCCAGGGACTGTGCACCTGCCTGAGAGCAAGTCCAGAAGGAATTATCGGGGGGGGGGGGTGCAAGGTGCTGCCTGGGCCTGTGCAGGCGTGAACCAGCTCCAGTGCTGGAGTCTGTGAGGTGAACTCTAAGCAATTGATGAAAATGCAGCTCTTTCTCCCCCACTAGCCTTGGTCTCTGGGTCACTCGAGGGCTAGGCACCTTCAGGGGGCAGAGAACAGAACCCATCTTCAGCCTGCTGAGCTCCTGCTGAGACAATTGGGCCCTGGCCTGGGTCCTGGGAGATGGTGGGATCTGAGCTGGGCCACGGTGGGGCCGGGTGACACTCTCCTCCTCCCCAGGAGCTGTTCAAGAAAGTGGTGCCCTATCATTGTTTGGGCTCCATCTGGTCCCAGCGTGACAAGAAGGGCAAGGAGCACCTAGCACCCACCATCCGTGCCACTGTCACCCAGTTCAACCGTGTGGCCAACTGTGTCATCACCACCTGCCTTGGGGACCGGAGCACAAAGGCCCCAGACAGAGCCAGGGTGGTGGAGCACTGGATCGAGGTGGCCAGGGTACGCTGCTGGGGGCCCTCTAGAGGTCCTGGAACTCCCTCTTCATACTTGTGGCCTCTCAGTACTGCGGGCCCTCCCTGCCCTGCAGCACTGCCCTCCCTCGCAAGTGCCAGGGTGGAACACGTGTCACTTCCCATCGAGGCCCTTCCTTAGGTGTCACCCACTGGGCCCACGGCGAGCCCTTTGGGGCCTCCCTGGGTGTCTGTCTCATCCAGGAGGGGCGATGCCAGCTGAGGGGGGCTGAAGCTGGAGCAGGCGGTTGCACCAACTCAAGTCAGGGCTCACTCTCTCTCCCGCCCCAGGAGTGCCGGATCCTCAAGAACTTCTCTTCTCTCTATGCCGTCCTCTCTGCTCTGCAGAGTAACTCGATCCACAGACTGAAGAGGACCTGGGAGGAAGTTTCCAGGTGGGCAGGCCTCTCCCAGAGGCCACCAGGGTGGACCAGGGCCCCCCAGGGGTTGGGCACAGCCCCTCAGAGAGCCTGGGCCCTGCTGGGGGGCAGCGGTTCCTGGGCAGGGACCGGGCGGGTGGGGCTCTAGGTCTGCCTGTGATCTGGGGTCAGCCGTTCTCCCTCAGGACTGGCTCCCTGACCTGTCAGTTACAGAACTGAGCCAAAGGGGAGCCCGCCCAGTGTTGGCTTCACACCAATGCGCTGTGTCCAACTGAAATCTAAGTGGGTGAAAACCCATTGCTCAGTGAAATGAGAATGAGGGTCCAAGTGTGCCAACCTCTGAGAGCTCAGCTCCCAGACCCACGGCCCCCAGGGCTCAGAGTCACAGAGTATCAGAACCCCCTCATCCAGGCAGGCCAGAGCCCAGGGGTCTTCAGTGAAGTCCTCCCCACCATTCCCAACTGTCTCCTTCCTCCTTGCCCTCCCACAGGGACAGCTTCCGCCTCTTTCAGAAGCTGTCTGAGATTTTCTCAGATGAGAACAACTACTCACTAAGCAGGGAGCTGCTGATCAAGGTAAAGAGGAGGCTGGGGGTCCGGGGCTCGCAGAGGGTGGGTTCATTTCTCACTGGAAGTTTCTTTGGAAAATTCCAGTATCGCCTTGTGTGGGTGAAGAGGGAGAGGGATAGGTTTGACGCACATGCAGGCGGGGAGGGGAGGCAGCTGTAGGGCAGGAGGCCAAGGTCCTTGGAGGCTGTGTATTAAATGGGGATTCACAAGAGCCAGGTGGCTAAAGGGCCTGGTGACCAGCCTTGAGTGCAAATGGCTGGACCCGGAAGGTCGGTATGTATGTATTCTGCAACCCGCTACTGAACCCCCATAACAGTCTGCCAATCAATCGCAACCTCATGATTCTGATCGCAGGGTCTAGTTAGCAATGTCATGTGCCTCAGATGGCTCATGAGAACTATTCATGGGATGCAGGAGCTCATGTCTGTCCTCTGAGAACTTCCTCAGGGTTACCCGGGGCGGGAAAGCCTTTGGTATGGCCTTGGGCAGACTTTGGGGTCCTTGACTTCAGTGGGCTGGGGCAGGCAGGAGCTGCTCACCTGGGCCTCCAGAGACACCCCATCCTCTCCCGTCATGGCTCAGCCAGCTGGGGGCCCCTCAACACACACTGAGAGGCTGAGAGAACTGGACACTGGTTAGTGGTATGGGTGGTGAGGTGATGTCAGTTCAGAGAGGGCCTCCAGCTGGGAGAGAGGAGCCTCTGACACCCCATGGGGCCCAGGATAAGTCATCACCCCTCTTGGGCCTATATCCTCATCTGGAATGGAGGGATGCCCAGCCAGTGGTACCAACCTTGTGGCAAGGTTCAAGGGAGAAAAGGAACGTGGCTTTCCCATGGCTCCGTGGTGGAGAGGGCGATGGCGAGAGCCACAGTGAGTCCTGTGGACACCTGATGAGGGGGTTGAGTTCTTGTTCACACATTGCAGATGAGCAAACACGCTCGGGAAGCAGGCCGCTTGCCCCAGGTTGCACCCCAGCTGCATTTCCACCTGCCCTCTTGGGCAAGTGTCCAGGCCCCCAGGGACAGTGGGTGAGGGGCCAGAGGCCTCACAGACCTCATCCTGTCCTCAACCCTGGTAGGAGGGGACCTCCAAGTTTGCCACTCTGGAAATGAACCCCAAGAGAGCCCAGAAGAGACAGCAGCAGCAGGAGAGGGTGAGTGCCTGAGGCTGGGGAGGGCCGGGTGGGGTGGCTTCCAAGGCAGGGTGGGGGCCCTCCTTGCACCCTCCCTCCTGGTGCCAACCTGCCTGGAAAACCTCCCTTAGACGAGGCATCTGTTCCCTTTGAGGGGTGTGCTGTGAGCAGCTGGAATCCTGGGGGCAGGAGGTGTGGCTAGTTGTAGCCACTCAGGGCAGAAGCCTGGGAGAGCCTGACTTGGAGTGGATTTGGGGAATGGGGGTGGGGGACCATGGGACATACAATCTGGGTGTTTTACCAAAAGCCAGTCCTGGAAGATGCCTGGGAATTGAGATCCTTGGAGGCTGGGAGGCTGAATTGGACCGAGGCGGCCAGGAGGCCCAGACTGTCCCTGGGAGAGGCCCAGGTGGTCCTCAGAGTCTGAGGCTGAGGGGTTTTCAGGGCAGGGCCTTGGGTGGCCTGGGAGCGTGTGCTCACGCCCACCCCTGCCAATGCTACAGGGTGTCATCCAGGGCACCGTTCCCTACCTGGGGACGTTCCTCACGGACCTGGTGATGCTGGACACGGCCATGAAGGATTATCTGTATGTGAGTGAGCCTGGGGCCGGGTCTGGGTGGGAGGGTCCCTGAGGTTTGGGAGGAGAGGACCCTCCCTGAGCCCTGAGCTCTCAGCAGTGGGCACCCCGCAACTCATAGCTGATCTGGGGAGCTGGGGTGTCACAGCCCCCTCAGAAGAGTCAGCGGAGGCTGGGACTAAGCCTCCAGGCCCGGGCCCCTGTCTGCTGAAGCAGCAGAGTCACCCAACTGCTCAACTGCATGAGGATTTGGCTGAGATGACCACAGGGAGGAGAGTGAAGTAGGGCCGAGCAGTCCCTTCTGACCTGTGGTCTCTCCATCTGTCATCAGAACTGGGCTGGGAAGTCCCTTAGCCTCTGCCCTAGACCCCTCTCCTTTGGCACCTAGAACCCCACTTAGGTCCAAGTCCTGGTATGTGTCCATCCCTGACCCCTGGTGGGCCCTCATGGTTGTACAGCATGAGAGGGGGTGCCGGGGGCTGGTAGCAGCCTAAGGGGACCCTTTCTAATGGACATTGGTTGTCCGCCTTCCAGGGTAGACTGATCAACTTTGAAAAGAGGAGGAAGGTGAGTAGCTGTGGTGCTCACTGTGGGTGGTGCAGTGGAAATCAGGGACCCACTTGGGCAGGAGACTGTATCCCCCTTCCTCTTAGATTTATGGGGAGAGCTTGGTTGACAGAAATGGGGCAGGCCCTCCTGCTGGAGGATGGGGGTCGTATGTGGGATCCAGGACAATTTCCTGGAGGATGAGCTGTTTGAACTCAGCCCTGAGAACACGTAAAGCCTGGATGGGAGTTGGGGGTGGGGATTGCCCCAGGGGAGCAGAGACCCAGCTACTGGTCCCCCATCCCACCCAGCAAGCCCACCCAGGTATCTCCAACATCCTGCCCTTCGTCTTGGTGGCAGGAGTTCGAGGTGATTGCCCAGATTAAGCTGCTGCAGTCAGCCTGCAACAATTACAGCATCGCTCCCGAGGAGCAGTTTGTAGCCTGGTTCCGGTCTATGGAGCGGCTCAGCGAGACTGAGAGGTAAGGCCAGGACAGTTAAATGGGTGATGCAGGGGCGGGGCCCTCCCTGGTGGGTGTGGCTAGAGAGCCTGTGGCCATGGCTCCTTGGTCAGCACTGGGGTTGTTGCCTGAACACGGGGGCACCTAGGTACCAGCTTCTGGGTACATACTGGGAGGGAGACCTGAGATGTGGCTGCTGGTGGCCTCACAGCTGCTGTTCTGCCCTGTAGTTACAACCTGTCCTGTGAGCTGGAACCCCCATCCGAGTCGGCCAGCAACACCCTCAAGGCAAAGAAGAACACGGCCATCATCAAGCGCTGGAGCGAGTGAGTTCCTGGTCCGGGGTGGGCACGTGCGGGCTGCCCGAGGCTCAGTGGAGCTTCAGGGCTGAGCGTGGGCTCTGGGAGTCAGATGGCTTGGTGCTGGGGTCCCAGCCCCACCCCTGACCAGCCCTGTGACTGGGGTACATCACCCTCTCTCTGGGCCTTGGTTCCCTTCTCTGTGAAATGGGGTGAGGCTGCACAGAGGGCAGACGGAGCAGGGCTTGGGCTGGTTGTGTCCCTGGGGGAGGCCCCAAGGTAAGCCCGCCTTTCTGTCCAGCCGCCAGGCCCCCAGCACAGACTTCAGTACCAGCGGCGGCTCCCACTCCAAGTCCTGTGACCAGCTCAAGTACGGCCCCTACCTCAGCAGCGGAGACGCAGCCGATACGCTCAGCGTGCACTCAGCCGGCTCCTCCAGCTCCGACGTGGAGGAGATCAACATGAGCTTTGTCCCCGAGTCCCCCGACGGCCAGGAGAAGAAGGTGCCTGCCCATGCCTTCTCCCCATCTGCCCTTCCCCTGCCTCTCCATTCCCAGTGCCTTTGTTCCCCTCTTCCCTCCCACAAAAAGGGCCAGGAAGCCCTGACTCCAGAGTGGAGCTTCTAGAAGCCCCTGGGTTCTTTATACCAGCCCAAGGTGCACTGCCAGGTCTGAGGTTTCTGCTTATTTCACTGTCCCCGTAGTTCTGGGAGTCGCCATCCCAGTCATCCCCAGAGACCTCCGGCATCAGCTCAGCCTCTAGTAGCACCTCCTCCTCCTCAGCCTCCACCACCCCCGTGGCCACCACACGCACCCACAAGCGCTCCATCTCAGGGGTCACCAACTACACCTCCTCGCTGCCGCTCTACAACCAGCAGGTGGGCGACTGCTGCATCATCCGCGTCAGCCTGGACGTGGACAACGGCAACATGTACAAGAGCATCCTGGTGAGCCGGGTGGGTGGGCGTCTCCTTGGGCCCCTCATTTGTTCAGGCTGTAAGGACACAAGGAATGACATGTTCCCTCCTTGCGATCCTGGAGAGGACGTTCTAGTGGTTTAGGAAGGACAGACAACCACATCTAGAAGCCAGAAGAATGTGTGGTCAATGGCGATCTTTACGGTGGACATAGGGGCCGAGGCTTGCATGTTGAGGTAGGACAGCCTGGGAGGACCTCCCTGAGGCAGCCTGAGAGAGGAGGGAGGGAGGGGACAGCCTGCCAGGCCCCAAGGAGGGAATGTCCTTGGTCAGTCCAAGGAGCAGCCAGGAGGCCAGAGATGAAGGAGCAGGGTCAAGGGGAAGAGAGGAAATCAGAGAGGTCAGGGGCTGGGTCATGTTGGGCCTTCTGGGCAGCTGGAGGGAGCTTGGCTTTCTCACTGGGGGAAATGGGAGAGCCACTACAATTTCAGAGCAGGGACAGCAGGTGACCTTTATCCACAATGTGGTGGATGGCCACTGTGTGAAGACACAGAGAACTTGGTGAGGGGCAGCTGCTGTGACCCAGGAGAGGAGAGGAGGGGCTGCCTCAGGGTGGTGGCCATAAGGGCGTGAGCAGTGGTCAGATTCTGGACAGACTTATAGATGGAGCCACCCCCAGCCCCTACCTCCAGCCCCCAACTCACCCAGGCTTGCCGAGGGCCCTGATACACACCGGCCCTGGGCTGCACTTCTCTTGCTCCTGGGAACTAACATGCTTGCAACTAAGCTGTCACTTGAATGACCCTTTGCCTGAGTCCTGCCTGTGCCTCGCTCCTCAGGGTTGAGGACAGTTGGGGCTCCAGGCTGTGCTCACCACTGAATCCTCAAGCCCAGGGCAGGCTGGGTGTGTCGTTGGTTCTCTCCAGCTCCTCCTCTCTAAAAACCAGGCTTGGACTAGATGTTCTCTGTTGTGGGTTTCACTGATACTATTATCCTGGAGGAATAGGGTTGGGGGAGGCAGTCTCCCGGATGACAGGCTGTTTCCCAGGGTGACATGAAAGGAGATGTAGGTTCTTGTAGGAGATGGGAGCAGGAATGATTGGAAATGACCTGACTCATTCCGTGGAAGTCTCCCCAGGGGAGAAGGAGAAGGCAGGGAGCCCCCTATAGACCCAGCCATGACGTCAGGCTAGCAGCCACCATGCTCAGTGCTAAGCTTGCTCCAGAGGGTCTCTGGTAGCTGTACTCTTGGTCAGTCAGCTGTTGGTCACATGCCTTGATGGCCCATTCCCTCATACTCCCCAGGTGACCAGCCAAGATAAAGCTCCAACTGTGATCCGCAAGGCCATGGACAAACACAACCTAGATGAGGATGAGCCAGAGGGCTACGAGCTGGTCCAAATCATTTCAGAGGATCGAAGTAAGTTGGGGGTTCAAATCGGAGAGGGTGGTGGGGAAGGGGTGGGGCCTTGGCACCATGTCCTCAGCCTGAAGCTTCGTGCAAGGCCCTCAGGCCCCAGGGAACCTGAGACAAAGGTGTGTAGGCATCTTGCACTCACACCGACCTGCCCTGGGCAGCCCTGGGTACCTGCAGCATCTTCTCCCTGCCTGCTCCATCTCCTGGTCATGTCCCCTTAGCTGAGTATGACCCAGGCATTGGGAATCCAAGTTCAAACCTAACATCACTGAGGAACCTAGAGAAAGGGATTTTCGACTCAGGCCATCAGCATGATGGCCAAGCCCATGGGCTCGACTTGAAGGGTACCCTGGATAGGTTGGCATGATTTCACCTTCGAAGGCATCATGACTGGTAGATGCAGGCACCAGATGCGTTACACTCTATGCCTTTATGCGATGAGAAACAAAACACAATCTCCTTGATCTCCTCTGGAGCCTTTAGGGAACCAACTCAGATGCAGGCACCAGATGCTTTACACTCTATGCCTTTATGCAATGAGAAACAAAACACAATCTCCTTGATCTCCTCTGGAGCCTTTAGGGAACCAACTCAGTATTCTTCTAACTGGGAAAGGGAAAGAATCAAGAAGAATGGCACAGACTCAGAACCAGACCTCCTGGGCTCTGAGCCCTTGGACCAGTTACTCAGGCCCCTGTGTGTGTTTCTCCTCCCCAAAGGGAGAGAAAAATAGTCAATGTATGTGCACACATATCATGCGTGTGCACCAGTAAGGTTAACTGTGTTTCCTTTTCAGTGAGCTGGTCACCCTCTCCCAGCCATTAGCCCAGCAAATAAGAATGCCTCCCACCATTCCTAGAAGTTGGTTGTAAATCCTCTCATCTTCATGATGGAAGATGGAGGTGTGAGGTGTGAATCTGGTAGGGCCGAAGGGACCCGTCCTACAGAAAAGGAAGACGAGGTTTGAGAGGTTAAGAAAGGAGATTAGTGGCCACAGTTGAGGCAGGAGCAGGGATTCCAGGCCTGCGCTGATTTCTAGAAGGCTCTAGACCAAAGGAGCAGGTCAAAAATGGGAGCAAAGAGGGAATACTTGCTGGCTTTTCGCATACCCAAGGGGAATCCTGGGTAGTGCAGCATACGGGGGAGATGGTCCCGGTTCTAGAAAGCCTCTTCCAGCTGCGAGATCCTGATGAGTGAAGGGAGCTGGAAGGCCGGAGGGGTGACCCGTTGCCAGCTCAGATCTGAGACTGGGAGTAGTGGAATCGAGTCACTTTTTAAACAGCAGTGTCCAGGTTAACTGGAGGCTCTGCAGCGTCTGCCCTTAGGGTGGGTACCTTTCAGAGAGATCACTGGTGCTATGGAGCTGGATGGGAGACTCAAGGTCTCTGGCTCAAACCTGCCTTATGGGGGCCCTCAAGCAGTGGGGGTGTTCTATGGCCCCCAGGAGCACAGCTGACTGCCCCTCTGCCCCACCAGAGCTGAAGATCCCTGACAATGCCAACGTGTTCTACGCCATGAACTCTACTGCCAACTATGACTTTGTCCTGAAGAAACGGACCTTCACCAAGGGGGCAAAGGTCAAGCACGGAGCCAGCTCAACCCTTCCACGCATGAAGCAGAAGGGCCTCAAGATTGCCAAGGGCATCTTCTAACCAGCCTCTGGCACCAGCCAGCCACAGGGCCGCCCTTCCCAGGTCTGGCTGTCGGGCAGGTTAGCCCTTATGGACTCATACGGGCCAGGCCAGGTGGGTGCTGCCCTCCCTGCCAGCCAGCCTAGGCCCCCCACTCCCAGGCTTGTTTCCCCCCTGACCTCTCCTGCTCCCGGGCGTGAAGCCTGTCCACAGGCTGACCTGGACTCCCGTGGACCACTTGCTGCCTTAGGTGCCTTCCGCTCTGTGGGAACCAGAGGACTAGCGGACTTTTGCCAAGGAGTGCCGCCAACGGGCGTGGTGCCCTGCCCACTGCCAGGCACTGCCCTCTCCACCCTTTCCTCGCACCTTCCCACGTGCGGGTCACTGCCACCTGTGCCCCCAGGCACCCCAGAGCAACCACTCACCTGCCACGTCTGACCACTACAGCTCTCTCCTCGGGCCTGCGGGTGTCCACCTGTGACACTCCCAGGGGTCCCAGCACCTCCAACCCCCACTCTAGCCCCCACTCTAGCCCTTTTCAGGCTGCACCAAAGATTCCACCATCAGGGCCTACCAGGAGTGAGGGGGTCTCCACCTACCCCACCCCAGGGCGAGGAGAGAGAGACCCTCTGACAGAACCTGCTCTTCACCCAGTGAGTGAGGAGGAGCCCAGCCGGGTCCCACTAATGTCAAAGCTCGTGCCACTGCAAGGGTCACAGCCACTGCTCCCTGGGCTTCATGAGAACATGCGAGATGGGGTTAGTGGGAGGGAGGATTTGGGGGAGATGGGAGGGCGACTGAATTTTTGTAGGAAAAGCAAAAAAAAAAAAAAAAAGTTTACTGATTGGGGTGGGGCAATATTTATTTGTTGTAAATAGCAAATGCTAGACTTGAATATTATATTAAAACCCTGTTTCTACTTTAGCCTGGGAGTTGATGTGTCTGGTTCTTTCATTTAAATAAGATGCAGATTCTCAATTCCTCATTCAAATAAGAAATCATTGCAAGGTCATCAGTTTATTTTCTGTGGGGGAAATGAGAAGGGCCAGCCATGCTTCTCTAGCTTACCGAAGCCATGTGGTTTACATGTCCCCCTTTCACAGATCACATGAGATTTCAGTATCAATAGACCAGGCGAGTTGCTGGGACCGACCTTCAGAATTCCTGGGATTTACAGCTGGAAGTTGCTTCCATGGGCAAAGCAATCATCTCTTATTTGGGTATCTTTAAAAATAACATTTGCAAGGACCATTTCCTCACCCAGGACAGAACAGTGGGTGCTTTTCTAGCTTTGGAGGAAGAAGGAACATTTTCTGCTTCTTTTTCTGAGGTTTCCCTTGACCACCAATTAGGAACTAGTAGTTTTCAAGGGCAAACCCTGGAATTATTGCACTAAATGGAAAAAATTATAGATCAAAACTTACAATGTGGAAGGGAAAAGGACAGAGGAAGATTATTAGCAAAGGGACCAAGGGCAGGCAGGACTTTGCATCTCAGTCCCCTCTAGGGGGCTCCGTGGTCCACCCTTTACCTTAGATTTGATCCTTTGGATCCTTATCCCTGACACCAGAATTCCTCTTCCTATTTGTTTGTGTCTGAGGAGAAAGATTTCTGAGGCAGGTTTTAAGGCTTCCCACACCCTTGCCATTCCTTGTCCAATTTCATAACCCAGAACCCCCCTGGCAGGCCCTTGGCTTCCGTGTCGGGTACCTGGTGGCCACTCCTCCCTGGATGGGGCCTGAGGCATCACAGGTGAGCTGTGGGTGCCAGGATAAGGGTATTTATTCTCAGCCAGTGAGCGCCTCCACACGCTCTTTCCTGCGGGCCACGGAGAAGTCTGGGGCTGTGTGGTCGGAGGTCCCCCATCGCGGGGATCACCAGTCACAGTCTCACGCGGGTTGTTACCATCTTCTCCTCAAGGGAAGTTGGGCTCTGAGCTCTTAGAGCTTGCAGCTCCCCAGGGTGGCTGTGTCCATGGCCCAGAACCTGTGCTTTGGTTATGTCGTGGGGGTGTGAACTGTTCCCAGGGGAGGAGTGAACGATAGGGCATGACGGGGGGGGGGGTGTTGGGGCAGGGAGTGCCACCAGGACTGATGGCCCACGGGCTTGCACGGACACACCTCACTGCAAATTAAATTCCTGAAGGGCTTCCTGTCCCGGAGGTGAACAGGCCTATCCTGAGCTCCCTGAGCGCCCTCCCCAGGCTTCCCCATGATCAGGAGCTAAAGGGTTAACCCCGGCACAGCACTGAGCCCAGGGACCCTGCAGCAGCCTTCTGCCTGCACCTGTCACGTAATGCGAACATCATCCCTGGATACCCCCTATAAAGCTCATTTGAGGGTTATCCCCCCTCTTTCATGACAGCCATAGGTGTCTCCCAGACACAAAGTTAGTCTCTCCTCGGCCAGGGAGGCCTTTCCAGTGCAGCCTTGGCTGAGCACACACCCTGGTTCCCAGCAGCCCAGGTCTTGGCCAACATGATACAATTACCCAGGCCAAGATTCACAAAGTGAAAGACTTTTGCTAAATGAAATCTTCCCACTGCCCCACCACCCACCCACCCACGAGAAGTAGAAGGGTCAGGGCCCAGGGCTAATCTCAGGCTGGGAGGAAGGCATGGGTGCCTGAGGGTCTGTTCCTGCAGGGCTGGGAGGCTCCTGGGAGCAGATCCAGCCTGTAGACACATTTAATAAGTCTTGTGCTCACCAGTATGAGCGGTAGAGGAGGGCTTGTGTCACCCTTTGGGCTTCCATGGGTCGAGAGTGCAGCGACAGTTCCCAGAAAAGGCAGCATCTTCAGCCAGGCTCCATCTCACCTAGACACGGTGCAATTTGCAGTGGATCTCGGGTCCTAAGCTGTGGGAGGTGTGGACACGTCTGTTTGGTTTCTGCAAAAACTTTGGCAGTTGATTTTCCCTTTGTTTAGAATTCCATTCTGATAGCCCCTCTCCAGCCCTCTGCTCTCCCACCTGCTGCTGAAGGGCCTGAGCAGAAATCTGTTAACAGAGCTGGGGTCGGAGGCCCTTTCTGCTTTGGCTGCCTCTGATGGTGGCCGCTGGGTCACCCTGTGGCCTGGGCTTGCTCCACCCTCCCGTTGAGCCTCATGATCCACACTTGCATCAAATCCACCTGGATATGAGGGAGAGACGTTCCCTGGGGGGAGGGATGCCCCTTCTCAGCACTTTTGCCCTCCGAGGGCCTAACCAGCTGGGCAGCTCTTTGCTGTTCAGTAACTCCAGAAGGATCTGGAGCGTAATAATCACGCTTAGGGAATCCTAGAATCCTCTCATGAGTCACTTGTGCTTTTTCATGGGTGACCTGCGCAAGGTGGGTACACATCTCTGTTGCTATGCAGCAAGTCACAGTGTTGTTTATATATTTAATGGCATGGATCTTCAAACTGATTAAATTTTTAAAATACTATAGAATCATAACGTTTTTCAACTTCTGTGCATCTGAAAGACCATAAAAATATTTATCTTTCCAGAATCAAGATGCTAATTTAAAAATTACTCCCTGAGTTTTGAGTTTGCAGTTAAGACGTCTAGTCAGAATGATGGTGGGTTGGGAGGTTGAAGGTTTTCTTCCAAGTACGTGACCCCCTCCTTGGAGTCCTGGTGTCTCACAGGACCCCTTTGCCAGGAACGATATTGGCAAGGAATGTTTCATTAGGCGGAATGGAGCCTACTTCCCTGCAGCTGCGGGAAAAAGGCAGAATATTTTCTCATCTTGCTGAGATTTCTTAAAGCAACAAGGCCAAGTGCTAGAATCCCTTAGGCAGGGAAGGAGTCCTTAGTCCCCCAAGCTCACCATACGGACAGGAAAGGGCACAATGGGATGATTAGGAAATGAAATACAGGCACTCAAAGCTTCCCGTCTGTGTCTGCAAATCCTGCTGGGAGAGTGGCCCAGCTGGTCCCCAGGGTGCTGATATCTCCCCAAAGACCGAGCTGGCTCAGGACTCTAGAATCTTCCCTGCCTCTCTCAGCATCCCACACCCCACCCACACCCCATGTGTGTGTAGAGGGTGGGCGAGAGGTAGGGAGGTAGAAACGAAAGTGGGGACTGCTGGCCTGGCCTTGGAGTCCTGGGCTGGTTTTGAATCCTTGCTCTGAGTGTCTCTGGCTTATGACTCCCCTCTCAGGACCTTGTCTCTCTCTAAATACCTATAAATACCTGGAACGGCTGCACTGGTGCCCACCCATGTGGTCCCAGTACGGTCAGGCTTGTTTGGCACTCGGCTCTGTGTCCCAGCCGCCAAGGCGCAGAGGTGGGATCAGGTCCCGACTTGTTCCTCTGCCACCCGCCCCTCGGACTCCCCCAGAGCCGTTGGGCACCTAGTGCACAGCCAGGGGCCCTGGCACCAGCACCCTGCCATGGATACCCTTTGCTTCTGAACTTCCATGTGTTTTCTTACTCTCGCTTTGACTTGGTTTCAGCGGGACCAGCAGAATCCATTTCTCATCCCTGGCTGTGTCCCCCACTGTCAGAACACCGAGGTCACCCCCAGCCTCCCCACAGAGGGCTTTAGGGGTGGCTGGGCCCCACTGGCTCTTGCAGAAGCCACTGCCTGCCAGAGCCCAGCTGTCCTGTGTGGCTGCCGCTGCCACCAAACCTGCCCACCCTGTGGGGCTGGAGCCCAGCCCTTCAGGGCCGGCAGCTGGGGGCAGGGGCAGAGGTCAGCTTATGGGGTGACTGGGGCCTGAATCCCAATCCTGGGTCTGCCACTTAACTTCTCCACACTGTTTCCTCCTCCCCAAACTGAGGATAGCAATATGGACTTCCCAGGAGCGTGAGGACTGCCTGAAATCACTGTGTAACGTGTCAGGCCAGCGCCTGGCACTGAGGGCTCCATCACTGACGGCCCTTCCTACCTCAGCTGGGACTTTGGAGCAAAGAAAGATGCTAAATACAAGGGCAAGGCTTTATTCAGAAAGAGCTCAGGAGGGGAGGTGGGCCCCCTGGGGTCCCCACCCTTGTGGCCTCTTGAGGACAAGCCTCACAGAACGTTAGAAGCCAATCACTATGGGCATTTGAGACCCCTCAGAGTCATCCGCAGGGGGCACGGGGGCGGCCTCGGAGTCATCTGCAGGGGGGACAGGGGCGTCCTCTCCATCGGTCACTGTGGGCAGTGCCTGGTAGGTCAGGCTCCAGTACTGCACGTAGTTGGTCCTCAGGTGCTGCTTCATGGAGCTGCTGTTCATCTTCTTGGTGATCTCCAGGTAGTCGCCATTCTCCAGGGTGTAGGGTTCCCAGTGTGTGGGAACAACCAAGTTGCCTGTGTTGGGGTCCCTGCAGAGTGAGGAAATGTTGGGTGGGGGCTGTGGGCACATAGGAGGCTGGAGCTCTGCACCCTTGGCCTGGCTCTGCCCCCAGCATGGACCCAGGGCCACCTTCCCTGCTCTGAGTTAATTCTTAAAAATGCCCCCTTCCTGTATTCCAGGCAGACACCCCCACCCAAAAGGGAGTGGGCTCAGTTAGGGAGCCACCACCCTCATTTGATGGACAGGGACACCAAGCCCCAGGAAGGTGAAGTGACTTGCTCAAACTCTCCCAGCTGGTGAGTAATGGAATGGGGACCGAACCCAGGACGGCAGAGCCAAGGTGGCAGATGGCCCTTGCACAGCAGGTGGGCTCAACCCCACGCCTTACCCACTTCTGGCAAAGTTGGTCCAATAGGCAATCATGGCCTTGGAAACAGTCCTGTCTTGAGTCCGGTAGCCCAAGGGGATGGCAAAGGGTTTCCCAAAGACATACTGGAGGTCGTCGGCATGGTCAGCTCCCACCCAGCTGGGGTAGATGGGCATCCGGGAGGGGTGGGAGAACAGGTAGCTGTAGGTCTTGGCACTCCTGAGGATGAGAGGGGGTTGGCAGGGTGCCCACCTGGGCCACCCAGCCCAGAGAGGGACCTGGGAGAGAGGCCATGGAGGGAGCATGGAAGGCTCTGGGAATGTTCCACAAGACTCACAGACTGGGATTCTTATGCCGGTGGAAGGCATAGCTGTGGTCAAATTCAGGGATTCTACAATTTTAATTGTATTTATTCCTCACCTTCACAAAATTTTGAGGCATGTTTCTTCTCTAATTTAGTACCAAGAAAGCTTTTTTCTCTCCAGTTGAAAATATGTATTCTTCATTTGATGGGATAAAGTATATGCTGTCACGTGTTTCCCTGCTTGCCTTGGCTGGCAGGAAGCTCGGAGCTAAATTTATTGCTTAGTGACTGCAAAGCTTTCATCCTAGATTTCTAGGTATAATTATGTTTTCCTACCTTTTAAGCATTCCTAATTTTTCTATTTTTAATTCTATTTTAATTGGCCCTTATTTTATGGAGGCCTTTAATGTGGTCCCAGGATTAAGCTATTTTAAGAGTTGGCAAAGTTGAACCTCAGAGGAATCACTGAGCAGAGACCATCTTCCATTGTTCTCTCCATCTGCACAGCATGAGGGATGGATGATGAGAGATTTAAGAACTTTCCAATGGGGAGAACTATTGGATGTGGGAGAGGGTGCTGGCTTGGCAGACGGAGGCTCATGGAAGGATTTTGTAAAACCTCCTGAGGCTGGGAGGTAAGTGGGGCCCTCACAAGGTTTGTCAGGTCTTGGCAAGGCAGCTGGGGCAGGAACATGGGAGCATCAGAGTCAAGTCTTTCCCAGGCATATCAGGCACCTCTGAGCTGCCCACGAGCAAGGCCACTGCAGAAAGGAGCAGCCTCCCAGGCAGGTCCCCAAGGAGCCACCCCCTCACCAGATCCTCACTTGGCGTTGGCTTTGTGCTGGGCCAGGGCAATCTGCGTGGACACCAGGAAGAGGATGTCAGTCTCAAACGCCACTACAGTCTTCTTCCTGGCCTCCTGGGACGAATCTTGGGCCCAAGGCTCCGTGTAGACATCAAAGGTTGCATTGGCACCTTTGGGCCCCTTGGAGATGGTGAGTGTTCTGACTAGCTTGTAGAAGTCCTGCCTGCAGGTACCAAGCAGGCACAAGGGTTGGAGGGTCAATCGCAAGCCCTTCCACCCAGTGCCTAAAGGGGGTATCTGATGGGTGGGGACGTCCCCCCAACACGTTGCTTACTTCCTCACTCCCACCCCTGTGCTAATGCCTCTGTCCCTGGCTCCTGCACCCCATGCTTACTCCGTGACGTCTTTATAGCCCTTGTCAACGGCTGGCATGTCAACAATGGCAAAGAGATGACCGTCCATGTTGTTGGTGCCTGCTATGTAGTCAATGTCAGCAGCATTGGCAAACAGGTTGATGGGGTCTTTGGGGATGAAGTCTCCATCAACGACAGGGACAAAGGCCAGATATTGTATCAGGGCATCTGGGTGGGAGAGCCAACAGATTCCTGTACCTTCCAGTGTCCACCTGAAGTTTCCCCCAGGCCTCTGGGGGCTGGAGTTGACCCCATCCCTACAAGGATGCAGCAGAAACCTCCTTCCTTCTTTGATCTAGGGCAGAGTTCTCAACCTCGGCACTCCTGACATTTTAGACCAGATAATTCTATGCTGTGGGGGGCTGTCCTATGCACGTGGGATATTCTACCCACCAAATGCCAGTAGCAGCCCCACCCAGTTGTGTGGATGAAGAATGTCTCCAGAAGTTGCAAAATATCCCCTGGATGCAAAATCACCCCCTTGATGAGAACCACTGCCTGGAGACCAGTTCTGTCCTCCTGCTGCAGTGTAAGTCTCTTTCCTCTCCCTCTCTCCTCCTTTCCTCTCCCTCTCTCCTCCCTGGGGCTAAATCAAGGAGGAAGACCTAGAAGCAGGAGACCGAAGGAAAAAGAGGTGCCTCTTTCCCAAGACTGGGTTCTAGTCTGTTAGCTAAAATTTGGGTGAAGCTGACATTGGCCTCCAGAACTCCTCCACTGGCCCCTAACACTGGCTGGATACAACAACCTTCCTCAGTGCACGGCTGGTTTTCCTCCATCAGCTATGGGACAGCTTGGGCTCCAAATGAAATCATTGGATTGCATTTGGGGCCATATTGATTGAAAACTGCTTGCTGTTTTGTTTTGGACAAGCACTTATAGTTTGATTCAAATAAGTTAAGGTTCTATTGTACTTTGCCCTAGAAGAATGATCAAGAGAGAATTCCAGCCTACCAGGCTGGTGATGCTGACACACTCATCAGTTTTTACTAATAGGGTTCCCCAAGCCTTCACAGAGGTATAGAATATTAGAGCTCAAAGGGTCAAACACCAAATACAGTAGGTGATCAGTAAACATTTGTTGAATGAATGAATGAATATTCACTAGTACAAAGGTGTTTGGTCTAGGGTCTGTGGATTCCCTGTGAGTTTTAGGGGCCCATGTAATTCCCCTACACAATTTTATATGTGTGGAACAATAATGTATTTTTTGGGGGGTGGGGCCCAAACATTCATGATCTTCTCAAATGAGTCCATGACCCACAGGAGACAAGCAGGAAGAATGGCCCCCTCCTCCCCTTACAGCTGGCATCACTGAGACCTAGAGGGAGATGGTGGCAGCAAGCTGCCCAGGGACACCACTGAGTTGGTGACAGCACCAGGCCTTAAGCAAGACACCTTTCCCTTCTCTCCAGGAGCCAGGCCCTGGCCTTGCCCAGTGGTGCTCTGACCCCAACTCAGGCCCCTCCCCCTTCTCTCCCGGCAGTGCCCACTCACACTCCAGGCCAGCCAGTGGCACCTTATAGGCCAGTGTCAGGGCCCGGGGATCGGTCACCTTCAGACATCCGGCCATCCTGGCAGTGTCGTTCAAGGGGCAGCCCACCTTCTTGGCTACCTGGGAATGGGGGAGTAGGCAAGTAGGTGAGGCCAGTGCTCAGGACAGAGAAAGATTTGAGGGCAAGGATGGAATGGAACTGAAGAATGGAAATGAGGACAGTGCCCCACCCGTCTGTCTAAACCAAGTCCCCTCCCCTGCCTACACCCACCCCACCAAAGCGATGCTTACCAGTTTGGCCCAAAAGAGTGGGTTCTTCTGGATGGCCCAGGGACTCAGTGCCACACCGCTCTGGCTAATGGCTCGCTGGAAGAGGCCTTTGTTGTATGGGGAGAGGGTCTGCGGCACACAGAAATCATGTCACCGAGGCCCTCACCCCAGCTTAGCAGGGGACACCCAGCAAATCAGCTCCAACCTTGCCCCCCTCCCTGCCCCCACTGGCTCCTTCCCAAACCCTGGTGTGTGTGGGGGGGCCTTTCTCTCCAGGGGTCCTCAGACCTGAAAAGAGACACTGGCGCCTCCAGCTGATTCCCCAAAGATGGTGATGTTGTTGGGGTCCCCCCCGAAAGCTGCAATGTTCCTCTTCACCCAGGCAATGGCCATGTGCTGATCTCTAAGGCCATAGTTTCCTGGGAGTGGGGTGGAGGAGGAGCGCCCATCAGGGACCCTGGACTGGGGGCTGGGGGTGCCCAGAGCCCAGCACACAGTAGGTGCACAACTGATGTAGTTGGATTAAGAAGGCTTAAACTTCCCCGAGACCCTGGCAGAGCCCCTGATGGCTAATAGTGGGTCCCAAGGATGCCAGGACACAGTGGAGTGCTGGAGAAGGTTTGGGGTATTGGGGCAGGAAGAGTGGCCAGACAGCCAGGCCCCCAGCTTCCTCTTCCTCTCCCTGCCACGGCCTCTCTTGTTGTCTTTTTCTCCTGTCAGCTTCTGTGTCTCCACCTCACTGTGTCATTTTCTGTCTCTATTTCTGTCTCTGCTTCCCTTGGTTCTCTCTAGGTCTCGGCCTGTCTGTCTGTCTGTCTGTCAGCCTCTTTTATTTTGCTGCAGCTGCCGTGCGGCTCCTGTGTCTCACAATTCTTGTCCATCTTCCCTGTTCTGCTCATAGGCTTCTGGGCATTTCTGTAGAGCTGTCAGGAGTTATTTTTGGGGAGCATCACCTTGCTGGATTTAGAGCTTGTGGGATTGGGCTCACTTGGTCCCCCCATCCACGGTGCCCCAAGGTGTCAGTGAACCTGGCAGGTTGGGGTCTCCAGTGCTGAGGAAGCCGAGGGGGCCCACGCGGTAGTTGAAGGTGACCACAATGACGTTGCCCCGCGTGGCGATCTCTTCCCCGTCGTACAGGTAGTTGCCGAGCACATTGGCTCCTTGACTAGACCCCATGAGGAAGGCGCCTCCGTAGATCCAGATCATAACAGGCAGGTTCCAGGACACTGAGGTAGGCAGGAGGGGACAAGGTCCGGTGCCCGTGAGAACCCCCGCCCCACCCCTCTCCCCAGCCAATCCCCTCTTTCTTGCAGAGTCTGGCCACAGTTACAGCCTGAGGGAGGCAGCTGAAAGGAGACGCCCTGCTCCAGGCTTTGGGAACTGCAGAGAGACTCCCCTCCCCACCTCTGTGCTGGTTTCAGGAAAGGTCAGCTTTGGGATCCCCAGACACAACTAGTGGGGCAGGACCTGGGACTCGGGCTGCTTGGAGGGTGGGGTGGGGGAGGGGGGCTCCTGGAGGGAGCTGGAGGGGAAACGGGAGAGTGATCCAGACCTTCCTTCTTGCCCTGGGGCACCCAGATGTTGAGGTAGAGGCAGTCTTCCTCCCCGTAGGTCTGGTCCTGGGTGATGGTGACCTGCAGACATCGCTTCTTGAAGCTCGTGGCCTTCAGGGTCCCTGCAGGTGACAGGAGGGCTGGCATGAGAATGGCCGTCGGGCCACACCACCCCAGCCAACGGGCCCTGCCAGACACCTGCCCCCTCGCACCTTGCCAGCCGGGGTGTTTCTCGGGGTTCTCCAGAGCCTTGGGGGGTGCGGCGAATGGGATGCCTTTGAAGATGTCCACGTAGTCACCAAAGAGGCCGAGCTTCTTGTTGACGCCTTCCACGAAGCCTCCTTCTGTGTACACTGCGCCCAGCTGCGAGGGGGATGCGGCAGCATCAGGCCTGGCTCAGCCTGGCATGGGGAGGGGCCAACCTGAGCATGCCTGGGGGCGTCAGAGGCTCCCCAGAGACAGCTCGTAGGTGGGGATAGGCTCACATCCACACCTGAGACCCAGGTGGGGCCCCTGCCACTCACCTGCTTCTGAGGAACCAGCTTCCTGCCCCGGCTCCCAGGGCCCTGCTCACTGAAGCAGACAGGAAGCCAGTTCCACCCGCCATGCTCACCTGGGGAAGCCTCTGAGAAGGCCCAGGGGGACGGGGCTCAGGTTGGGGTCCTGGCCATTGCTGCCTAACTGTCACCCCTGAGCCTCAGTTTTCTCATCTCGTAACAGTCTCCCTCACGGGCCTGTTTGGGATTAGATGGGA